>VWZI01016915.1:49694-85438 GCA_013396835.1 Psilopogon haemacephalus | reverse complement strand
AATTAAATTATAAAATAATTAAATAAATTAAGAAATAAAACCTTCTCCTGTATTTTTTTTTTCTTTTAGACAGTTAGCTTAGATTTAAGCAAGCCTAGCCGTGATCTTTTGAAATGGAACTTCTCAGACTTATTTGTCTTTGAAACAAATCAAGAAGGAGACCATATGTACCACTGCAGACTATCTCAAAATGCAGCTTCATAAGCCCTCATTTCAGTTGAGAGGGGATAAAGAGAATCATTTATTTTCATAATGGCTCTATTAGGGCAGACCATGCCTCTGCCTAGAAATGCCCTGTTAGCAAAGCTGTCATCCAACAATGATCTCTGGGAAGGTGAATGAATATAAGGCAGACCCTTCCCGAATTCATTTTAGAATAGTCAATAAGCTCCCTTATGCCTCCACTCTTTCACAAAGCATCATAATTTCTTAAGGTTTGTTTTTTGTTTAGTAATAATGCCCTCTCATGGACCACAATTCGATCCAAAGTGAAAACTTGCCTAAGCAGAGAATTATGCACTGGAGGAATATTTACAAGATCTATTGTAATTTCTCCTGTAAGCAGTCCACGGAGTCATTTTTCAGCCTGTGAAGTTGATACACTGAATTTCTTCTCCCGCTGCCCCTGGTCATATTCTACGGTGATAGATGACTGTTCAAGGCACTAAGAGGTAAGAGCAAGGAGAGTCAGTTTCAGAAGCAAATTCTTTGTAGGACACTTGGGAACCGGAAATGTTAGGCATAATAGGTGAGATAGTTACTATTAAAAGGTGTTACCTGAGAATAAAGAAAGCTAAAGGGGTTTTGGGAAAGGATAATCTTTAAATAAAAACCCAAACCTCACTGAATTCAGGATGTTCCACGAGCTAAAGACTGGTCATGGAGCACTACTGAAGAATCAGTCTATGATGGACCTTTCATTTTCAAGATTAAAACAAGAGAAAGAACACTTTGGAATAAGTTTGCAGAAATTTGGATTTTTTTTAGTTAGCTGAAATATGATTCTCAGTTCCTGCAGAAATAATTGATCACGTGTGTGTCTGTGCTGGTTTGAGGTTAATTGGAATATTTTAATGAGAGAAATTAGATCATTGGCTGTGAAAAGAAAATAATAGTGATGCCTGTATCACCCATTTGTTCTGCTGAGAGATATAAAAATCAGAAGCAATAAACGAAGTAGGTCAGTCTGTGTCTGGCTGCCACCTGCTTCACTGATTCCTCTGCCTGGACCTGCATAACCACAACTAATCATTCAGCTTCTAACTTCTTATCTGGCTTCCTCCGTTCTCACCCCTTGCATGTAACAGATTGTAGTGGTTTTGCAGTTCCCTGCCCCTCCCCCACCTATTGATATAAACCCCAGCTAGGACTCAGAACACTGGAAGTTGATAAATGAAGCTTTATATTTACAGCAATGCACAATATACAAGCAGATATTTACAAGGTATAACAGATATTTACAGATATATACAGGGAAAAGGTAACACAGAAACACCACAGCCCTCCCAGAGACCAAAATCCCCAAGAGGGGTAACCAACCACCCTCTACCACTTTTCCCCCCTTCCCCAATCTTATCTCACCACCTGTTGATGCTGCAGATAGGCGAAGGTAGATCGGCCAGGGGGGATTAGGAGTAGGAAAGAAGTTAGTAGAATTACTGAGAATTAGCTACCAAGGCAGAGAGATGAAGGAACCATGCAAAGAGCAGCCGCAGCCCAGCGAGGTCAGAAACCATCTGATATCTAATGTTTGGGGTACAATACTTTAAAACAATTTTTTTTTTTTCTTTCTGAGTAAAGCTCTGGGTGCAGTGCCATCCTGTGTTTTCCTCTCTCAGCCAATAGTCTAATTTCTCACTCAAATTCCCCAATTAGTTCAAACCAGCACACAGATTCTGAGATAAGGGAGGAGGGGGTGGAAAAAAAGGGAGAAGTTGGTTTGAAAGCCCTCCTGGGCAGTTCTGCTGTTTTGGAGGAGTTTTGTATTTCTGTATTACTTTTAGCTTGTATATGATTGTATAGAGTGGTGAATATCTGCATATATTGTGTATATATGCTTGTAAATTGTGCCAAGGTGTAAATACATCTTCATTCCTTAACTTTCAGCTGGGTGAGTTAGTCTGGTGAATTCGTAGGGAGGCAGGAAACTCCCAGACTGCTACACTTTCAAACACAATAATGTATATGCAGATTTAATTTCACAGGAAAGAACAGGGGGGAAGAAAATGGATTTGAATTGGAAAGCATCATATATGGAGCATATGGAAATGTTTGCGAGAGACATGAGAAATCCCAGTGTTGTATTATTAAATGGAAAGGAAAAATGTGAACCAAACCTAATGTCATGATTAATTTGACATTGATCAGTGTACATGCAGAAGAATATGGTATGGTGGATTATGATGAGACACAGATCATTTACTTCAAAGTGTCAATAGAAAAGTTTGAAGGAAAGACTTCGAAGTGGTTGGGATTTATGCTGAGGTATGACAGGATCAGTTTACAGGATGATGGCAACAGGAGCTGAGGAGCTTGAAGTTGCAGAATCATAGAATCATAGAATGGTTTAAGTTGGAAGGGACTTCAAAGATCATCCAGTTCCAACTAGATCTCCCACTAGAACAGGTCGCTCAAGGCCTCAGCCAACATACCCTTGAGCACCTCCAGGGAGGGAGAAGCCAAAACCTCCCTGGGCAACCTGGGCAAGTGTCTCACCACCCTCACTGCAAAGAAATTCTTCCTAATATCCAGTTTCAATCTCCCCTCTGCCACTTTAAACCCATTCCTCCTCGTCCTGTTATTACAAGACCTTGTCAATAGTCCCTCCCCAGCCCTCCTGTAGCCCCCTTCAGATACTGGAAGGTTACTCCAAGGTCTCCTGGCAGCCTTCTCTTCTCCAGGCTGCAGAGCCTCAACTCTCTTAGCCTGTCCTCATAGCAGAGCTGCTGCAGCCCTTTGATCATCTTTGTGGCCTCTTCTGAACTTGCTCAAACAGTTCCATGTCCTTCTTATGGGGTGAAATATCTTCTTCACATTATGTCACCAATAAAAGTTGATTACATTTATTATGTACCTTGGAAATTAACCTTTTATGGCTCATAAATTGTCAAATATCTGTACAGCGATACAGCTCAGAGGTTTTGCATTTTCCAGGCATCTTTGTATGCATAACTCAGCCTTTGGGGATTGTCTTAAGAAAGTGAAGAACTGAGTAAAAATATTGAATTTTAAAAAGAATACAGCATTTCTGCAGTTCAGTTACTGAGAGATGCATCTAACTGCAAAAAAAATGTCCTGTAGGATAATTAATTTAACATGAACTGCTTAATCTTAAGCCTATGATCTGGCTCTCAGATTTAAGAAACAAAGAAGAAAAGCTTGCAGGAGTTGAAGGAGCTCTTGGGAGAAGATTAATCAGCTCAATAGTCCAAAGTTCCTACTTGTACTGTACTGTTATGATTTGGGTGCTCTCCTCTTGAAGCCTGAATTGATGTTGTATAGAATTTACAGTAATGGCTCTGAAAGGTATTAGGTCAAACCCAGGATCCCTAATCATGGACCTTTTTTTTGTTGTTGTGGCATGGAGACATTAATCCTCACATCTACAACTCTCTTTATCATGGCAGAAAAACAAATGCTTACAACATCCTTCACACTCTTCTGTCTGAAAAGGAAAAAATATTATAACAAAGGTTCCAGTTCAGATGCCAGTTCTTACCATAATGAACCTTGATAAGTGTAAATGGCAAAACCAGCCCTTTTCAATCCCAGAAATTCCAGAAGCAACCAAACCCAATCCATAAGAGCCAACGACTTAGAAGTTTTTCAGAAGACAACCTTTGCATATATCTGAATAAATTCAGTATTTTCTCTTTTTGGATATGTTAGTGTTGTTTTATTAGGCAAAGCTGTGTATTGAACCTCTCACTGGCATGAGTAAAACTCTCTTCTTCCCTTTTAGGGCTTTGATGTGCATTTTTCCTGGGTGAAACATCCATCTGCTTAGGTACTAACACGAGCACACTTGGTATTGAATACAGAAGAGGAATAAATGCATGGAGGTAATTACTGGCTCCTGATTAAGCACTGACAAGAGCAGTCCCAGCTTGTATTTAGATTTGTCACCTTCAGGTAACATTAGGTAAAAAAAACCCAAAAAACTTCAAATCTCTCTTTTTGGAGATGAAAGGCAACAAAGCCTTTTTTTTTTTTTTTTTTTTTTTTTAANATTTTTTTTTTTTTTTTTTTTTTTTTTGAGAATCTGGCCTGCAGACAGTGTCAATTTGCATCAGCTGACACTGTGGCAGACTGTGAGCAAGTAGGTATTAGTTATTCTGTCACCAGACAAAGTGACATTAATATTGTGCCTCACCATGAGTTATCATGGCCACAAGCCATTAGTTCCAATTAAAATAATGATTTTCTCTTTCAGGATGCAATGGCAGGCTTTGTATCAGGTCAGTGATTAAGGCATGTTCCTTTTGTGCCTTTTAATGGTGAAATATAAACAGGGTAGGCTCATCATCCATCTTCTTTCTAACTGACATTTCTAAGTAGGACAAGCACACATTGGATGCGGATATTCACCCAGGTGTAGTGACTGCTTAGTGAACACAACCATTTATCTCACATCTAGCCTGGGGCTTAAGGCCACAAATTCCAAGATGTAGCAGTTTCTGGTGGTGGCTATCTACAAAGTGATGTGGTTTTAATAAAAACTTTAATTAATTTTCTTCCTCTCCTCCCCCCCCCCCAATCTCCACATTTTTTTCTAAGCAGAAATTCTCCAGGTTTATTTTGTTTTGTTGAGGTTTTGTTTGTTCGTTTCTTTGGTTGGGTTGGGTTGGTTTGGTGTGGCTTGGTTTAGTTGGATTAGTTGGTTTAGTTGGATTTTATTTGGTTGATTGTTTGATTTTTCTTCCTCGGATGGATTTTCAGTGGATTTTACAGCAAGGCATTCCAAAGAGTTCATCCAAAAGGACTGAACCTCACTGTCATTCTGTCACACCTGTAACCAGGTGTGACATTTATTTATTTGGATGGAATTGTTTTGGAAAATGAATGTACCCTACTCCTACAATAGCCATAGTGCATAGTTTTCAGTAAAAGGTTTCTCTCTTAAAATGCAACAATAATTATGGTTATGGTTGTAATTAGGGATTTCAGTGAGCCCTAGTCTGTCCCAGAGCTGCTCACATAGTGAGAACTATAGAAAATACTTAAAAACTAACTCAAAAGGTGGACAAGGAGTGGACTGAGTATACACAGTAACTCACAACACATGACAGATATTTTATCTCCCTCTCCTCTTAGCCTGTTGCATCCTGAGATGTTAGGAAAACCACAGCATGTTGGCTGTGCCATGGTGTTAACTGTCTATACTTATTTTTAGTTCAAGGCATACACAAGATAATAAGATTTACATAGCTCTACAAAGAGAGGGTTCAGCAGTCATATTACCTAATGTTTAGTGTGGGCTGCAGGTATTTACAATTATTAAATCATAGAATGGTCCAAGTTAGAAGTGACCTCCAAAGGTCAACTAGTCCAACCCTCCTGCAATCAGCTAGATCAGGTTGCCCAGAGACCTGTTGAGCTTGGCCTTGAATATCTCCAAGGACAGGGCCTCAAACACCTCCTGTGCAACCTGTACCAGTGTTCCACTACCCTCATGGTAAAGAATTTGTTTCTGACATCCAATCTAAGTCTACTCTTCTCTAGTTCGAAGCCACTGCCCCTCATCTCATCACTGCACGCCTTTGTAAACTGTCCCTCTGCAGCTTTCTTGCAGCCCCCTTCTGAAAGGCTGCTCTTAGGTCTCCCCAGAGTCTTCTCCAGGCTGAACAGTATGTTTAGAAACCTCCCACCAACCCATGGGGATGATTCATTCTATCTAATTCGTATAGCTCACAATGTAGGTTTCAAACCATCTCTTGTAGCTACACTTCTGAATCACATGCAAAACAATTTCAGAGACTAATTCTTTCAAGTAGTGTATTCTTCAACAACTTCAGCCTTCTGTCTGCAATTTTAAGGCTGTTTATTCCTCAAAAGGGCTGCAGTTAGCTGCCAAAGGGCACAGTGTGTACTGGCCCAGCAAGCTGTTGTGGTACTTGCCTAACAGTATTATTTGCCTTGCTATACACATATATAGTGAAGGGCCTAAAGAATAAATCCTATGAGGAGTGACTGAGGGAGCTGGGGATGGTTAGTTTGAGGAAGAGGAGGCTGAGGGATGACCTGACTTCTGTTTACAAATACCTGAAAGGAACATTGTGGAGAGGCTGCTGCTGGGCTCTTCTCACAGGTAGTTGGAGACAGAACAAGGGAATCAAGCTGAGACTGCATAGGTTTGGACTGGACATTGGGAAAAAGATTTTCATGGAGAGCGTGGTCAGGGACTGGGATGAGCTGCCCAAGGAGGTGGTGGAGTCACCAGTCCTGGACGTGTTTAAGGGTTGTTTGGATGTGGTGCTTAGGGCTCTGGTTTAAGGTGAATCTTGCAGAGTAGGGTTAATGGTTGGACTTGGTGATCCTGAGGGGCTTTTCCAACCTGGACATTTCTATGATTCTGTGTCTTATTGCCTATCCATGCCCTGGTTGAACTCAGTGGTCTTAGAGGCCTGTTCCAACAAAACAGTTCTATGATTCCATGATTCATTTGTTGTTCCAGAAGTCAGACATTTAACCCATATTTTCATTCCATAATATCTAAAGATTACAACTTCTTGGGAAACGTGGAGGATAATAGAACAATTATACCAGAGTTTGAGACTCTTCACTGGTGGAGGAAATCAAAAGTTTTAAACATTTTCAGGGAAAAAAAAAAGACTGTTAGTAGAGAAGAGTTTCTTCATTTTGGAGGGGTGAAAGCTTTATCAAAATTCAGCTAGCAGGATGAATTTGTTAGGAATTCCTCCCCACATAAGAAGCCAAGAAAGGAATAAACAGCCAGGTATTTGCACCATCTGTTAATTCTTCTGGTAGATTAAAAGAGAAGAAGGAGGAGGTAGAGCATTGTGAAAAATCCTCAAGGCAGACTACTGGAAAGATGAAAATGACTGAAAACTACACAGCAGTCATTCCCAGGGAGGCTCTTACCATCTCTTCTACTTAAATCACAATTACTTTTTATCAGAGAAACCAGAGACAGCTGATCAATGTATAGTATGCAGAGAAGCACCTGAATTTTGCTTGTCAGGAGGAAAGATCTCATCTGCTGTGGCCACTGCAGTACTGTGCAGTGTATTCAGGATACCTATCCACTTGGAGTTTTAAAACTGCTGAGTTTGTTTATGAAATTCTAAAATCCTTGTCATCTTTTCAACAAAGGGAGGGGAAGGAGGAAGATTAAATACCAATTACTCCAAGTTACTTGATCTGTGCCCTCACAAGTGACAGAAACAAAACTTCCTCTTCATGTTCACAGCACTATGCTGAGTACCCCTTTATCTTCATGGATACTTGGACATGTTTGAGTCTTTGAGAGCAAATTTGTCATGCTGGGAGTACTAAGGATATCTGAAACTTGTGCAGCAGCCATGAAGCCAGGAAACCAGATTTCCACATATGCCATTGATGGTATCTACATCCCTTGAAAGAGAAGGTTTGTTCCACTTAGAACTGTTCCCATGGCAAGAAAGGCAGCATTTTTATTCACCAGACCCCCCAGCTACAGTGATTTTGTCAGTTACAAGTATTGTTGCCTCTCAGGATTAACCATAAATCTTAACAGGAAAGAGCTTTTGTCTTTCCAGGATTGCTTCCATGCAATCCTTCCTTATCCTCTTCAAAATGGCAGAGAAAAATGGTGTTCTGTCCAAGTCTACAACGAGAAGCAAATGCACTTCAGCTCTCAGTATTTTCTGGCTCAGAGTATTTTTTTCAGTCTTCTCTCAGGATTATTGAAGGATCTGGATTTGTTTTCTTTTACTTATTTCTTCAGCAGCTACCTGTTTCTTTTTTGGCCAAGTCAGGTTACTTCACAGCTTCAGTGACTCTGGTACATAAAGTCTCTCCATCAGACTGCATTTCTATAGATCTGGGAAGCAGGTTAAATTTCATTCTGCTTTCTTCTCCTAAGATGATCTATGCATTCCTGTTACACCTCAACCAGTGGTTTGAAGGCAGTCAAAACAAGCTTAATACTCTAGTGACAACTGGTCTGCACCCGTGAAAGAATGATGCTTCAGAGGAGCTGCTGCCTCTTCTCTGCAAAATTGAATGATATTTCTTTCAGATGCTGGTGGCAAACACAGAAGGAATCACTCAGGCAAATGCTCTTTTCAAAATCCAGGAAAAGCTATGATGCAAACCTTCCTATGCTGTTGCATAAAGGATTTAATCCTTAATAGAAATGTTTACAATTTAAATATTCAAGCTATGATGCAAACCTTCCTATGCTGTTGCATAAAGGGTTTAATCCTTAATAGAAATGTTTACAATTTAAATATTCAAGCTATGATGCAAACCTTCCTATGCTGTTGCATAAAGGATTTAATCCTTAATAGAAATGTTTACAATTTAAATATTCAAGCTTGACATGGTATCAGAATCGATGACTTCAAATTCTCTCCTCACATCTTATTAGTGCTGTAATGGAATGGCAGGAGGGACAGAGAAGAGAACAGTAGGAAAGAAGGTGTTTGCTTTTCCAGAGCAGACCATAACTTGGCCCTTCCAGAAATCTCTGTGACTCTCCCAAGCCCTCACGTTCCATCAGCTGCCAAATATCAACAGGCTGAAGTGCTTTCATATGGATCTAAAGCTTGATCTAAACATATATATGGATCTAAAGCTCTACCAAGGTGCCAGCCTGTTCTACCCATTAGCCTTAGACCAGAACTCAAACTAACATTCATAATTGTTCCAGATTGGTCAGTTGGCACAAAATTGGGAGCCTAAAAAGGTTTTATTTTCTTCCCACTGCGGAATGTTTCCTGTGATGGAGCTTGTGTTCCTTTTAGTACTGCACTGCTCTTTGCAGTGTTGTGACACTGACGATGGCTTAGCAAGTCCCTGGACACAGTACCTGACACTGGCACACTTAAACCACATCATCTGATGACGTAAAACACATTTTTATGAAAGTAAAAGGGCAGCCTAAGCCTCTAATAAAAGCATAGTTTAAAATAAACACATATTTTTTCCTTTTATTATCTTTGTTTGAATATTTGGTGCTGCAACATCATCGCTATTACCATCCCCAGTCGTTTTGGGGCCAAACTTTATTTGCAATGTGAAGGCTCACGGAGAGGTCCATCTGGCTCCTGGCTGGGAAGAGAACCTTTCGTGCCAAAATGCACCTCTGAGAGAAAGCACAAAGGTGGTGTAATGGGGCTCAAGCTAGAAATGTCAAAACATTTTGCGTGTCTTCATATTTGTGGCATCAGTCATGACAAAATCTGCATCTCTTTCAGTTTTAAAGATTTTTAAATGATGTCATCACATTGTTAATGAACTCTGTCTTGTTTGCTAGCTGGCAAGAAGTTATGCTACCTGAAGCCAACTCAAGCCTCTGCATTCAAGCCTGCTGATTTCTGAGTGAAGAGAGCTTTTGAAGAAAGATACAGCAAAAGAATCTGAGCTGGCAATGGAAAGCTTGGTCAAGTTTTGGACATCAGGGAGTTTGCTGTCACTGCACAACCAGGCGTGTTGATCTAATGGAAAATGTATCTGGAGGGATGGCATTCTCTTGGCTCACCTGGGCAAAGGTAAGTGGTGAAGTCTCTCATGCATCTACAGTCATGAAATGCACAAAGCAGCTCTATTGCACTTGAAGATCTGAACCTTGGCTGGTTAATTGGTCTGAATATATGAGCTCGGCCATGTGATCAGCTGTAGGTGTTCTTCTACCTGACTCATGTCATGACACAGAGAAGAATGAGAAAAGAAAATTGCATCCGTGAGAGGCGGAAGTGTATTCTGGCCTCCAGACCTTGCCTGTTAAACTAACCATATTGAAAGCAAAAGCTTGTTCTACGTAGCTGACCCTGAGCAATGCCAGCTGAGGAGAAAAGAAAATTAAGAGTTCAAATGAGCAAAAAGTGCTCTCGCAGGAAGGAGCAGGGTGGGGGGAAAAGCCCAGAAAATACTTGAGGGATAAGAGTTGCTAGGTTATATATAATAACAGCTCAGCCAGCATGGGCAGTGTTAATGATCCATGCGTGATGGGCCCAAAGGTTGGCACATACGAACTGTGCCTCTTTCTTACAGCAGTGACAAGCAGGAAATGTTCTGTTACTACTTCAGCTCGGTCTGTAATGACTCCTCTGCCTTTTCCCCTGCTGTAGGTAATGGCTTACCCATGCAATTACCTTTCTTTTGTCTTCACAGAGTTGAGGATAAATTATTTCAACCTCTTTGCAGGGGGCATTTGAAACTGAAGTTATTTTTAGGGAGAAATAAATTCTTTCATGTAAGATGCAGGAGTTGTTGCTCCTCAGGCAGCCGAGAGGAAATGAAAGGCACTTCAAGTCTTTTTAAAAGCTGGGTTCTGATGTTTAGCTGGAGATCAAAGAAAGAACAGGGAAAGGAGGGGAAGGCGAGTTTCTGGTAAGCTACCAGGATATACAGCATTGTACCTACGTCCTTTGAAGGACTTGCCATTACATTTTTTGGTCTTTGAACTCTTTTTCTTGTTTCATGACAGTGAGCTGAATTCCTTTCCAGTTATTATGAAACTAATGACTACGCCTTAGACACCTTGTGGAGATCGTACCAATGTGAAAAGAAAAACCCAAAAACAACCCACCAAACCCAGAAGAACACAAAGTCTGGGACTTGGTTATCAGAGTCAAGCTTTTGTTTGTAGGAAAAGATATGAAAATAGTTTTAAACGATTAACACCTGCAAACAGTATTTACCTGATTTGTGAAAGCACAATTCAGGGTTTTGATGCAATAGAACCAGAGAATTGCCAGGGTTGGAAGGAAGCTCATGGATCATCCAGTCCCAACCCCCCTACCAAGCGCAGGGACACCTCACACTGCACCAAGTGCAGGGACACCACACACTGCACCAAATGCAGGGACACCTCACAGATCAGGCTGTTCAGAGCCCCATCCAGCCTGGCCTTAAAAACTTCCAGGGATGAGGCTTCCACCACCTCCCTGGGAAACCCATCCCAGGGTCTCACCACCCTCATTGTGAAGAAATTCTTCCTAACATCCAACCTGAATCTGGCCTCTCCTAGTTTTGCTCCATTCCCTCTAGTCCTATCACTACCTGACATCCTAAAAAGTTCCTCACCAGCTTTTCTGTAGGTCCCCTTCAGATACTGGAAGGCCACAATAAGGTCTCTGGGGAACTTCTTCAGACTGAACGCTCCCAACTCTCTGTCTGCCTCTTCAGGAGAGGAGCTCCAGCCCTCTGATCATCCTTGTGCTCTTCTCTGGACATGTTCCAGCATGTCTATACCCTTTGTGTAATGCACTACTCCAGGTGGGGTGTCACCAGAGTGGAGCAGAGGGGGATGCCATCCTATATTTCATTCTGTAATAGTTTATGCTCAGTGCTAGTGCTTTAGGATGTTTATTTTCTTTGCAGTAAACCTATTTATTTTCAAGGCACTTTATTTTGGGAGAGTGGTACAGTTCAAAAAGCATTTTGTTGGTGTTTTCACACGTACTTGCAAAGCTGCTGCTGGCTTGAGCGAGGAATAAGAAGTAAGCTAAATGAGCTGCTCATAGCATTTGTAACTAATAGAGATGCCAGCCCAGCAGAATGGCAAAACATCCTCGATGGCTTGGAGATAATGCTGGGTACACCATTTGCTTTCTGACACTTTGAGGGAAGGCATAGCTAATGGCACATAGCTGAGGGGCAGTACTGACCATTTATCAGCATATATAGCCAGAGAGATTGGTGGTGGTGTTGAGAAGCAAGCTGTATTGATTTCAGTGGTACTAAGCTCTTATTCTTTCCTACACTTAACCCAACCTGATCTTATTCACTAGGACCAGGAATCAGTTAGGGCTTATAGCTTCTGCTATGGGAAAAATGAAGCACATATTCTCCAGTGCTGTGCGAGGTGTCAAATATTTGATGTTCTGACAGGAACGAAACCACCAGAAATAAGAAGCAATTTCTTTTAATATTTTCGTGTGGTAGTAACATTAATGCAAATCTTATCCCTTTGTAGATCTTTAAGGTCTTTACTGAGATGGGAAGGAAAGTAATTTCCATTGTTTACGGCTTGTGAAATTGATGCAGCAGAGGGAAGAGCTGCCTTGCTCCGGGGGAAAGAGATGGTTGAAGTGAGAAGGGTGGAAGCAGGCTTGCAAGAGGGGTTTGAATGCTTATAAATATTGATGCGGTGGTGTCTTACGTTGTGTTGATTTCTGAGCTTCACGAATTCATACGAGAGTCTCGTTATGTTACTAGGTGGTTTTGTCAATAAGGAGTGATAGCTTTTAATACAAACCCCAGTACATTCGCCAGCATGTGGCAGAACCCCTGGAGAGGTTCTGATTTGGATCAGATGAGCCGAGTGATAGAAGCAGAGATGATAACAGGAGGAATAGTTTTGTGTTTTGTTTTTTTTTTAATTGTGTGTTGAAAACTGTTTGTTTCTTTCTGGGACAAAGGCTGAGTGCTTATTCACTTACAGCCTACCCTGTTTCTTTGCCACATGCCAGTGTCATTCATCACAGGGCCAGTCTTAAAGAAACTGTTCAACCCACTGACAAAAACAAGTTTTCCAACTAGGTTTTGTTGTCACTCTCAACCAGGAAGCCAGAAAGAATGATCCTAAGCTCAGCACTGATTGTAATGCAAGCAGACTGCTGAGTAAAAGCAGAGAACATAGCTTAAATTTCTGCTAAATCCAGAAGGATGCACCATCCAGCTGATGCAGATTTCTCTGGGATCTCCTGATATTTTCTTGATGTGGGCTAAGTGAGAAAAGAAAAGGAGGAAGCTCCAAGGATCTTTGGAAGAGCACCCACCTAGCTCTCCCCTCCTCTCAAATATCCCTTCCTTGGAAGGGTCACTCTTTCCTGGGGAATGATTCCAGCTCTCTCCCCTCCTCTCAAATATCCCTTCCTAGGAAGGGTCACTCTTTCCTGGGGAACAATTCCAGCTCTTTCCCCTCCTCTCAAATATCCCTTCCTAGGAAGGGTCACTCTTTCCTGGGGAATGATTCCAGCTCTCTCTCCTCCTCTCAAATATCCCTTCCTTGGAAGGGTCACTCTTTCCTGGGGAACGAGCTTGTGAAACCCTGAGAGAATGTTCCTGGGATCTCCAGAACCATTAAGGATATGACTGGAATACCATGGCTTCACATGGTTACGTCCTTCAAAGGTTTCACAGAGCGTAGTCTATTGTAGCTATGGCAACAATAATCACCTTAGCACAGAAGGCAGCAAGAAGTTCAAAGGCACAGGCACTGGAAATGGAACATATTATCTTAGAGGTACCTGCTGACATTTCAGATACACATTGGGAGAGAATAGAAATCAGTACTGATGTAGGTGGATGAGGTGTGGGAAAAGGATAATTTCATCTTTGCCTCGTCCATTCTCCCAAAGCTCTTGCCTATTACTGCAATAGTCTGGGACCTTGCCTACCTAGCAGGCTGCCACATACCTGCCAAGCAAAGCAAAGCCTATAAAGGACTAATTTGTCTGTCACCTCATTGCTGCTGCAGAGTGTGTCACAGTACTCCTGTACTGTTAGATGAGACCATCATCATGGCAGATCTGATGTGGGCCTCTTCTGATCAAAAGGCTGAAGAGGTGCTGTCTTTTGCCCCTACCAGCTTAATGAAAGCAGTAATCCCTGCAATTGCTTGCTCCCTCCCCTTGTTTATCTCCAATACTCACAGGCTGCTAGGTCTCCCAGGGCTCCTTCTTATCCTTGTATCAGGGTTAGCCTGTATAAACCCATGGATCCGAGAAGAGGCAGAAGAAGCTTCTAGGCAAAGCCCTCACTGCACAGGCACCTGAGACAATAATGACAGCAGGCTATGGCATCTGCTGGAGGGCTAGGGTTTTTTCCAAGCTGACCTTTGTGTTTCAGCTGTTCCACTGAGCTCAGTTGCTGTAGCTCTGGGTGAATGTGATAGATGTCCTCCATCATGGCTGGATCTTTTCCTTACACCTTGCACAAGAGCTACTCATATTAAGCATCATTCCCAAACTTGTCTCTGTCTTACACCTCTCTCTACCGAAAGGTCTGGTATCATTGATCTCTGTCTTTCTGTCCTACTAGCAACTCTGCACTTAGGGCATCACAGAGTTCTAGGAAGAATCCTGCTTCTGCTAATTACCTGCTCACACTTGTTGCTAGTCCTAAGGCTGGGCTGTGTGTATGGAGCAGAAAATCAAATCCTCTGGGTAGCTCTGCAGACTTTGTGGGAAGTTGCTAAGTCAATTCAGGATGAACCAGGCAGAACTGGGGCCGAGGGGATGGGAGGGCAGACTTAGGTTTCTGAGAACTGAGAGCTAACTAAAATGATCTGTGAATGAGTAGGACACGTCTGCATTGTCAATGATGTGCATACTGTACATATACGGTGGAGTATCCTGGTTGTAAAGGAACTTAGAGATTTAGATGCCAAAAGCACAAGAGGTGTTTGTGGGCTAGCTGTTAGTAGAGAGAAAATACTCACAGACTCACAAATTTAAAAGACCCCCTGACATCTAAACAACAGTAAAGGGGTCCCACTGGCTTGGAGTGAACTTTTGATGGTAAACAAATTAAACAGCTTAAAGTCTTTGTTGTACTCCCAGAGAAAAGTTTGATCCTAAAGCACGAAAGGATCATGGCACGATGAGCAGAAGTGAATAAGTAGATAGGAGAGGCCAAAAGTGGCCAAAAGCCAAAACAATGTGATGGTCCTGATAAATACCATCACAGCTCATCAGCTAGGCCAGTTAAAAGAAGAAGATCAGCAGCAGGAGGCTGAGGTTGCCTATTTCAATTCTGGTAACCATTTTCATTACATAAAAAGAAAAGACAGATCTCAGGAGTTCCCTAAAAGTAGCAAGCAAGTATCTGAGTAGCTCAAGATAAATGTGTTGCATAGCTTGTCTAGTTCCAGATCTGATTTTATCTTTCAAATTCCCTTCCATGTCAACGTTTCTTTATGATCACAGAAACAGAGGGGACGGCAAATATTTATCTCCTTCAAAGAGTTGAAAAGAGATGAGTGTGCAGGTAGTAAAGGGCACAAGCATAAGCAGTAAGCAATTTTGGAAATTTATAGAGGGGAAAATACTCATTTGTTTATACCAATGGCCTGGAAATATATTAGGCATAGACAAAATCATCAATTGCCTGGGGCAAGAAACATCAGGAGATCATGACCCCAGTGCCTGTTCTATCTGCAGCAGAGCCCTAGAAAGCCTGGCTTGTAACTTCTGTAAGTGCCTTGATAAGAAGTTGCATTTTAGTCAGTGCTCCTAAAAGGTCTGTAGCTGGTACCAATCCCCATGATAATTTATGCTTCAGGATACAACTGCTCCAGACACCAACCTAATCTAAGCTCAGGAGTTTGTTAAAGTGTGTGGCTGTGTGGATCAAAGCTGTCCTCAGTCTCAGCCCACATCTCTTCTGTTCAGTAAGTCACTGGGTTGGGGTTTTGTTTTTTTTTTTTTTACATCTCAGATTTTCACCTGGAAAATGGAATAAACCAGATCTGTCCGAAAAGATAAAATCAGCAAAACCATGTCAGATATCAAACATCACAGTAAAAGTGGTTCAGACTGTATCAGATGTCACACAGCCTCTCATAACCCTCTCTGCCTAGAACACTGCTTTTACTATAAAGGCTCCACAACGACTTTTCTGCGGGGAAGCTGTAGGATTCTCCTTAGGATGTCCACCCCAACATTTACAGGAGCACAGGACCAAACTGCTTTGTGCAGTTTAATGCACATATATGATTCATGTACAATTTATAAGGCTGTTCGGTCGTCCATGAGTAAAAAAGTAGAGAGGCCAGACTCTGAATACTTATTTTCTGCTGTGATTTTCCTGTTACACAGCATGCAAGGGGGTTTCTAGAAGATTGTAAGTTTCTAATCTGTGCAGAGAATCAGACTGATTTAAAAAAAAACAAAAACTAAAACTAAAACAAAAAGACACCTCTCACCAAATCTGCAAGTTGCTGAGGCATTCAAAAGACTAAAGACTTTGTTCAGGACCACAGGATGTTAGGAGATGGAAAGGACCCAAAAAGATCTTTCAGTCCAACCATACAATCTAGCTCAGACCACAGAGGAACACCTCCAGAAGGGCCTTGAAAGTCTCAACAGAAGGAGACTCCACAGCCTCTGTGGGGAGCCTGTTCCAGTACTGTGACCCATACAGTAAAGAAGTTCTCCCTTGTGTTGAGGTGGAACCTCCTGTGCTGCAGCTTATGTCCATTACTCCTTTATCACAGAATTACAGTATGGGAAATCTAGAATCCTCAATGACCACACAAATGGCTTTCTCTGTATTTTTTTTGCAAGTCCCAGACAGCCAACTGTGCTGGGCTGCATTAAGAGAAGCACTGCCAGCAGGGCAAGGGAGGGGATTCTCCCCCTTTACTCTGCTCTTGTCAGACCCTACCTGGAGTACTGTGTGCAGTTCTGGAGCCTCCAGCACAGGAAGGACATGGAACTGCTGGAGAGGGTCCAGAGGAGGCCACCAAGATGCTCAGAGGGCTGCAGCAGCTCTGCTATGAGGACACGCTGAGACAATTGGTGCTTTTCAGCCTGGAGAAGAGAAGGCTTCCAGGAGACCTTAGAGCAACCTTCCAGTATCTGAAAGGGACCTACAGGAGGGCTGGGGACTGTTCACAAGGTCTTGTAATGACAGGATGAGGGGGAATGGGTTCAAACTGGCAGAGGGGACATTTAAATGGGATGTTAGGAGGAAGTTCTTCACAGTGAGGGTGGTGAGACACTGGCACAGGTTGCCCAGGGAGGTTGTGGCTGCTCCCTGCCTGGAGGTGTTCAAGGCCAGGCTGGATGAGTCCTTGAGCGATCTGATCTAGTGGGAGGTGTCCCTGCCTATGGCACAGGGGGCTTGGAACTGGATGATCTTTGAGGTCTCTTCCAACCTAAACTATTCTATGATTCTAAGTATGACTCGGAAAATAGAATTCTGGATATGTTGCCCAAAAACCCATTGCCACTTCAACTGCAGTGCAGCTTCCAGACCTAAATGAACACGCCCTTATATATCCAATATATTTTACTATTTTTTACTATTTGTCTAAATCCAGCCTTAGATTATTCCTTTTGCCCTTTAAAATTATTATTGTATTTGTTTATATTCACTTTGAGATCTTTTGGTAAAGTTGGAGTCTTACTTTCATGGGCTGGTAGCTCTGAATTTGAAGGAAATATTTTTGTGTGTGTATGTAAGAGTCAAGAAACCCAAGTGCCAGTGGATATAAAGCAGCTGGCAAGGAGGCAGAAGACACCATTTGTTATTTTTTTTATTTGACTAAGTCCATGTGCATTTTTCTGCTTGGCCTCATTTGACAAATGATTTCATACAGTAGATGCAAGAAACATTTTAATGCAAACTACCCTCTGTTGGTAAATGGCAGTGTATATCTCCAAACATGAGCATGTCTAATTGCAGAGAGGCAGCATCACCAAGTCATTTTCCTTAGGTAATCTCTCTTTATTACAAATTCAATCAGAAAGAGTAGATGTGATTACCCTCTAGTGCAAGCATGCATTATTATTAGAGCAGTAGTGGCCTGAAGAGCTGTTGCTGGGCATTAATTCTTTCCCCAGCAAAGAGTGCATCTCACTGCCATACAGTTTTTAATTGCAGCGATTTTGGGTTCTCTCCTTCTGTCTTCTACCTTCTTCTGGAGGTGGTCCTTTAAAGGTTGAGGAATGTGGTTGATAACACAGCTCAGTCAAGTCTTCTCACAACAACATCCATTTAAAATGGCAATTTGGGATGGGGAGGATGACTTTGACTTTGCTCTGATGATGTTCTCTCTTATGAGGACAGGCTGCAAGATTTGGGGCTCTGCAGCCTGGAGAAGAGAAGGCTTCCAGAAGACCTTGGAGTAGCCTTCTGGTATCTTAAAGACGCCTACAGAAGGGCTGGATATGGACTATTTGCAAGGTCTTGTAATGACAGGATGAGGAGGAATGGGTTTAAACTAGCAGAGGGGAGATTGAAACTGGATGTTAGGAGGAAGTTCTTTGCAGTGAGGATGGTGAGACACCGGCACAGGTTGCCCAGGGAGGTTGTGGCTGCTCCCTCCCTGGAGGTGTTCAAGGCCAGGCTGGATGAGTCCTTGAGCAACCTGATCTAGTGGGAGCTGTTTCTGCCTATGGCACAGGGGTGTTGGAACTGGCTGAGCTTTGGGTCCCTTCCAACCTAAACCATTCTATGATTTCATGATTTCAATCCCATGGGATGTCCTCCCCTAGAACATGTGAATTTATGCTGATCTGAGGATAATTAGATTAGTCTAATGAGAGGAATTAGATCACTGGTTGTAAAAGAATAATACTGATGAAGTCTGAATCATTCATTGGTTTGCTAAAAGGGATAAAAAGCCAAAATGTAGGCAATTTGTGCCTCTTTTGCCTTCTTCACTTCCAAGCATTGGATCTATTTGCTTTCCCTCCACTCCACTCTAATATCTTCCACTTACAGATAACAAGTAAGCTTTGCTGTTGTTTTGTTTTGTGTTCTGGGAAATAGGAGAGATGGTGGCTTTGAGTCTCTTCTGGGCAGTTTCTTTGTCCAGGAGGGAATTTGGATTTCTGCTTTGTTTCTGTAAATGCTTGCTAAAGTATTGTGTTGGTTTGAGCTAATTGGAGAATTTGAGTGAGAAATTAGACTATTGACTGAGAGAGAGTTAAACATACCGTGTCACTTCACTGAGTTTCACTGAGAGAGAGAAGAAAGAAGATTGTTTTGGGAAATGTTCTGTAAACATCCAGATAAGCCACTCTGCTTGCGGGGCCAGTCGGCTCTGGGTCTGTGCTGGCTCCGGCAGCTTCTTTCCTTTGTCTTTCTGCCTTTGAACTAATTCAGAGTTAAATCACTAAAACGACTAATTTCTTCTCCTATCATTAATCTCCCTGATCTTCAGCTTATCTGCAGCATCATCAAGTGGTGAGATAAAGCTGGGAGAAGGGGGGAAAGGTGGTAGGGGAGTTTGGTTTCCCTCTCTTGGGGATTTTGGTCTCCGGGAGGGCTGTGGTGTGTATTACCTTTTTTACTGTATATTTCTGTAAATATCTGTTATATCTTGTAAATGTTTGCTTGTATATTTGCATTGCTGTAAATATAAAGCTTCATTTATTAACTTCCAGTGTGTTTTTCTGAGTTTCAGCCGGGGTTTTAAAAGGTGGGGGGGCAGGTTACTGCAAACCCTCTACAAGTATATTGTACATATATGCTTGTAAATTTAGCTTTGCTGTAAACATAGCTTTATCTTACTTCCAAGCCATCTGAGCTGGCCTGGTGAATTCCAAATAGTGGTGGTGGGGAGAAGTTCTTAATCCACTGCAGTTTTTTTTTACTAAATTGCAGAAAAACTGAGCAACAAACTACATCTAAAGGGAGAGTTGAATCCATGAGAGCTTCCATACAATGCCTAAAGTGCTCATTTCTTTCTGTGATATCTTCTCTGTATAACTTGCTACTTGGACTAATGGACAGCTGCATCCTCATGAAATTAATTCACAAACTTTCTTTCATCAGCTTTAGATGTTACTGAGGAGGTTAAAAGTTAATGTGGGTATTTTTCTTGGCTTGCTCCATTGCTCACCTTCTATCCATTGCCTTTCCTGCCAAAGCTTATTAAGCTCACAACCAGATTTATTCATGTAATCATATCTGCTCTCAGGAAAATAAAGTGAGTCTGAAGCTAGTCCTCAAGTTTGTACCGAGGGTAACATGTGAGGCTTTATTATTTTTTTCTCTTTTTAAACAGACACAACATCAAAGAGCAAAGCAAGCAAACCTGCAGCCCCTTAGTTTTCACTTTTGAGGAAAACAGTGCAGTTCAGATGGTATTTAGGTTTCTCCCCTTTGCATATTGAAAGTATCAGTTTGGGTTTTAATTGCTGATTTCTTTGTAGTACCTGTAACACATCAGATGAAGGCTTTGAAGGAAGGAGTCTGATGTCATCTCTGCAACTCGAATACCAAAATGATCAAAACCTCTTCAGTCTTGTCACTTAAACTCATTAAAGCTCATTTAAAAGATGTGTGCAAAAATATGTGGCATTTAGCTACCAGGGCAGAAAACTGCACCGAATGGTCAAAAATGTGTTGCAATATCTGTAGATGGCAGAAATTTTATGTGGTTAGTTCATAGACCCCCTGTGGCTAAAAATCAGACCCCATTCTGGGATCAGAGTTTCTCTCTCTCATTCCTTTTGTCTGCACTTTCCAGACAATGTCTCACTAGTTTCCCTTTTTACACTTTAGAACACACTTAGCTGAAGAAGTATTGGATATTAACCCTGCTTTGTTGCTCTGCTTTGCCTCCAGGATAGGTATCTGCATTTCTGGTAAAAAACAACCAACCAACCAAACAGCAACAACAACAACAACAAAAAAAAAGATGGAAAGCAAACCTATCAGTTTTAGGGCACACAAATAAACCCACAGAATCACAGCCCCATGCATGGTAAAGGATGGAGTGGACCTTCGGAGATCATCTAGTCCAACCCTCCTGCTAAAGCAAAGTTACCCAGAGCAGGCTGCACAGGATCTTATCAAGGAAGTTTTTGAAAGGTTTTCATAGCAAGAGACTCCACAACTTCTCTGGGCAGCCTGTTCCAGTGCTCTGGCATCCTCAAAGGAAAGTTGTTTTTTTTTTTTAGCTTCTGTTTAGGTGGAGCTTCCTGTGTTCCAGTTTGTGTCTGTTGGGCCCATTATCCTGTTGCTGGGCACCACTGAAAAGAGTCTGACCCTAGACAAAGCTGCCCAGTTTTTCTTGCTATGGCTTCACATCGTGGGAGATGGGGTTCTGATTTACTTCTGCCTGTATTTTGAAACAGAAAGAATAAGGTAGTGAAGGCCTTGAAGAAAATCTGTCTGAGAAAGGGCTGAGTGTTGTGATCAGAGATGGAGAGGGGCTAGATCCTGTAGAGCAGAGAGACAGAAAAGGAGCAGGTGAGTAAGATGTAGGCACTGCAGCATCTGACTTCACAGCTAAACTTTAGCTTTGATCCACACCTTTACTCAGCAGGCTTCATATTCCTGCAGCACAAAGCAGAGCTGAATCCAGGACTGGAGAAACCACAGCAGCAGCCTGTGCTCTGAACTACCCTTCCTACAGACACAGCAAGAATATGACTCTCCTCCTCTTCCTCCCACTCCTTCAGCATACAATAAGTGGGAGAATGCAGCTCCTTATCCTCATCTGGGGTTAAGCTGACTATCAGGGAGGCTGTAAAGATGGAGAAACCCATCAAGACTTGTTTGCTTTTTTCCTTCCTCAAAATGCACAGATAAGTTTTGCTCTGTACATTCTCAAAACTCTGAAGACAGATTCTCAGCAGGCACAAAATGATGTAACTGTGGAAATCAATTCAGTTATGGAGATTTAAACAACAGAGAATTTTACCCCTCTGGCACTTGCATCTTAGACACTAGTACATCTTTCTGTTGGTTTGTTTTTTTCTCTTTTCATATGTGATTATGTACATATTTGCTAAGAATCACAGCTTAAGGAGAATGTGCAGTGGCAGGAAGTATTGAAACATGATAAAATAGAATTGAAAACAGAAGAGGAAAGAATTTCCCCTGCAACCGTTCCTCAGTGGTTTCGTTTTCCAGCTTAATGATACATAATTTTAGCTTCTTTAAAAACATATCATGGTAACAGGAGCCTCTGATTCTTTTTTGTGTAATAAAATGTTTAAATATTTATTGCAAATAAGGGGATTTATATGTCACACTCTGCAGCAACCCTTCAGTAAGGAACAGTCCCTTGCATGTCATTTGTTACCGTAGAGTTGGCACCGCCGCCATTCACTAACTGAGGGGCATCATGAGCATCAGTAACAGGAGCCTCTGATTCATGATTATTTTTTTGTTGTTGTTAATGAAATGTTTACATATTTATTGCAAATAAGGTCATTTATATGTCAAACTTTGCAGCAACCCTTCAGTAAGGAACAGTCCCTTGCATGTCATTTGTTACCGTAGAGTTGGCACCGCCGCCATTCACTAACTGAGGGGCATCATGAGCATCAGTAACAGGAGCCTCTGATTCATGATTATTTTTTTGTTGTTGTTAATGAAATGTTTACATATTTATTGCAAATAAGGTCATTTATATGTCAAACTTTGCAGCAACCCTTCAGTAAGGAACAGTCCCTTGCATGTCATTTGTTGCTGTAGAGTTGCCACCACCACCATTCACTAACTGAGAGGCATCATGAGCATCAGGCTTTAACATCCTTACATTTTCTGCATCTCAGATGGGATTTGTGTTCTGTTTCCAGATCCTATAACTGGATGAGTTTCCCCGGCTTGGGGAAAAAAAAAAAAAAAAAAAAGAAAAGGTGAAAAGCAGAAAAGTATAAGAAATGTTTTTATTAAATCTTTCTCTTAGCTTTACACAAGCTGTATTTTTTTTTTCTTTTGTAGACTCCATGTATTTTTAATGATTTCTCTATTGCTTGTAGAGAGTTGAGAGGATGAGAGAAGGAAAGAGAGAGCACTCAGATAGAATAATTCAATTTTCTACTTTGTGAAGGGAAAAATCTGTCTCTGGGCTACATCTAAAAAGAATAATAAAAAATGATGTTTTTCCCTTTGTAGTTTCTAATACATTTTATTTAAAGGGGAAAAAAAAAAAAGAAGCCTTTTAAAATCTCTGTTTCCTTTTTGGAAAACGAAGTCATGTGCTTTGCAAAATCACTGGAGCAGGTGATGCACATAGTTGAATTTGTAAGGAAACAGGAGAATTTTACAATGGAACAGAAGATAACTTACAAGAAAAAACAAGCCTGTGACAAAGCAATGTCACAAAGCCAGCATACTAAGCTTGCTTTTTGTGTCACATAAAGGAAGTGGGGAAGAATAGAAAAGGAGGAGAGAGTATATGTGGCTTTCTCACAGTATAATTAGATGACTTAATAATATTTTTTAAATGACAATTACATTGGTAAATTCTTGAGTACATTTTTTTTTTTGGCAATATTTTTGTGTGTCTGCCACCAGATATCATTTTACACAGAGGAGCTGGGGTTCGTATCCTCAGGGTGGTGCTTCCTCTAGCACAGCTGCAGCATCCAAAGTCGTCCTGAGGATCAGAGCAACCTAGGCAACCTAACACCCTAGAAGCACAGGGTGGAAGAGCAAACACCTCCTCTGCATTGCTCAGACTTGGGAGGCACAGACAGATGTGACATGAAAAAGTATAGGATTGGCTGTACTCTACCTGTTCTGTTTTTCATGCTCCTTGTGGTAAGTTGTTTGGAGAATTCTCACCTGAAAAGATCAGAGCTGGAAACTTATTCGTAAAATCATAGAATGGTCCAGGTTGGAAGGGACCTTGAAATGTCATCTAGTCCCTGCAGTCAGCAGCGACATCCTCAACTAGACCAGGTCTATACCTATCTTCAGATCTAGCTTTTGCAACAGAAATGTGACCATCGTGTTTAGAGGTCTTTGCATAGGTACCCATCAAACTAGTGACACCTCACCCTGTGTAACACTGCTGCTTAGAACAGCAAAAAATCGATGAGAGCCTTATTAAATTACAAGATCACAGGATGTTAGGGTTTGGAAGGGACCTCCAGAGATGGAGTCCAACCCTCCTGCCAGAGTAGGATGATAACCTAGTGCAGGTCATACAGGAACACATCCACATGGGTCTTGAAAGTCTCCAGGGAAGGAGACTCCACAACCTCTCTGAGCAATCTGTTCCAGTACTCCATGACCCTTACAGTAAAGAAGTTCCTTCTCATGTTGAGGTGGAACTTCCTGTGCTGTAGTTTATATCCATTGCTCCTTGTCCTATCACAGGATGCAAGTGAGAAGCTGTCCCTTCCTTCTTGACCCTCGGCCCTCAAATATTTATGAACACTGATTAGATCCCCTCTAAGTCTTCTCTCCACCAGACCAAAAAGCCCCAGGTCCCTCAGCCTCTTCTCATAGGGCATTACTACATAAAAAGAGGTCTAAGCTTGATGAAGCACCAACAGCTTATATCTTTGTGTCAAATCTTCCACTCTATTCAATCCCTTATTCTGATATTGTAGTGTTTCATATGTGTCCCTTTCTTGATTTTCACAACTTGCTCAATGCAGCTCAACATTATTACTACTACTAAAAGGCACTGTCTGAAGCACAGCTTGGTAGAAAAGCTGTGCTTGTTCTGCATATAATTATCTTTGCATTAACATTTGCTCAGGTTGAACACACTTTTTGCTTAAGGTAATTGTGAACTGAAGCTTCATAGACATCAGTGGGGACTGAGTTGGGTAGAAAACTAGATCTGTGCCTGGCTTCTGGTATATTTATCCACTATTCTTTGCTCCAGGAAAAAAAAAGAAAAAAAAAAGTCTTCTTAACTCCTGTGGTTTTAAATCAAACCAAGTTTGGAGCAGTTTAATTAATTTATTGACAGCACGGGTTTAACTGGAAAGCAGTGAACTTATATATCCTGGATCAATATCAACAACACTGGAGATAAACCACAATATCAGACACTCTTAAAATCTTAATAAGCAATTAAAACTTGTAAACACCCATCTGTAGCTGCTCCCCAAAACTCATTATCCCACAAAGACACATGCACACATTCCAGTCTCACCTCTAGCTCTGCTTCTGTGACCCCCAACAAACACATGCTGGTAAAAAAAGCCTCTTTGAAGTCCCTTTTGTATCCACTGGTGTGGACATCCTGATGTCTCATCCCCACAAGTGGAGTGAACACTGGTCCCAGCAACCACCTCAGGGACAGAGACTCCCTGTCCCAAGCAGAGGCGGTGATGCTAGTGTGGTATCTGCAGACAGCGCTCACGCTGAGTGCCTGCCTTCCTTCTCCAAGTGTCTCCCTTCCTGTTGCAAATTATCATAGTTCTTAAACTTCTTTTCAAGGTGACTCCTCATTTTAGGGAAAAAAAAAAAAAAAAAAAAAAAAAAACAANAAAAAAAAAAAAAAAAAAAGAAGCCAAATCCCCTGCTAACTCCACGGTTACTGCTTCATTTTGGTTGTTTTGTGCAAACTTAATCACTGCTAATTCCTTTTCAGCAGTGTCGGTTTTGGGGCACTTAACCTTTGCCACAGCGTTATTTTCCATACCTATGAAGTGTGCTTAGCCAGCTCAAAGAGGCTCCTAGCAAGTGCTGAGAATCTTTTGATGCAGTGACTCATCGACACTGCAGCAGCCCACGTTTTGAAGAGCTGCAGCAGGGACTGTGTGCAGGACTAGCTCTGCTTTCTGACTCTCGCCAAGGAGTGAAAAATCCCTTGTCTCCCAACAACTGCATTGTAGAGGGGGTGAGTAACAGTGTCCTGGTGTGGGCATGATTATTGCCCAGAGCTGGTTCTCTTCCTGAGGTTCCCCTCCCCCTTCCGTTCTAAGCTCCAGAGGTGGGTTGCAGGGACACACACCACGTGGTTCTGGAACCAGGAAGTCCCAGGCCACATGGACAGGTCACACACACAAGTCAGGTGATCTGTGCTGTCTCTTAGGGTGTTAGAACCCACCCCTGGGCGCGGGACTTTTGAACCAATTGGCCAGAAAATGGATGCTAAGTGCCTATTGGTCAGTTCCATGCTTTCCTAATGAGGTATTTAAGGGAGTGCAATGGCCATTAGTTCCAGTTCTTTCTCTCTCCACTGCTGTGAGGAACACACACCTCAGCACCCCATCCAGCACCGGCCACGTGCTTTGCAGCCAGCAGCAGCAGCAGCATCATCAGGGTTTGCAACCGCGGCAAGGCAAAACCTTCTCTTTTCCCCTTTATTCAGGACAAGCTCTCTCTTTATTTGGGACAAATCCTCCTTCTTTCCTCTTTCTCAGGAAGACTCTGTACCTAAGCACGTGTTTTGTGGGTATTTCCAGGTGCGGTTAGGATTGCTTTTTGTATTAGGCTCTCTGTTTCCTAAGTTCTGACTGTTTAAACTGTTTAATTCTGTGTTTAAGCGACTTCGTGTATTTATTCTTGCCAGTCAAACATCCAAAGAACCTGGGGGAACTATTCCTGGAACCCCCGTGATTATTAATAGTAATTAAAAATTAATAATCACAACAAACGGTTATTGACACTTAAGGTTTCTAACAATCTGTTGCTGAAGACCATTCTGAAACCCCAGTTAGCCCCAGGTTGGTGCTAATCAAGGGGTGCAAGTGAGGTGTATTTTAATAGTGATACTGCAGGACTGAGGCATTTAACTGCCATTAGTGCTAACTGGAGTTATTCACATGGACCCATGCGTATGGAGAAGTAAAGTATGCACTTGGCACACAGGAAATTTAAGCTGCCCCATTTAGAGCAAAGAGGAGCAGCTCACTGAGAAATGTCTGAACTGTCAATGTTGTCAATGACACTTTGTTCTGCTCACCTGGAGTACGGCGTCCAGGTCTGGAGCCCCCAGTACAGGAAGGACATGGACCTGATGGAGTGGGTCCAGAGGAGGACCATAAAAATGATCAGGGGGTTGGAGCACCTCTGCTACAAAGACAAGCTGAGGGGGATGGAGTTGTTTAGCGTGGAGAAGAGGAGGCTCCAGGGAGACCAAATAATGATCTTCCAGTACCTGAAGAGGGTCTACAAGAAGCATGGAGAGAGACTATTTGCAAAGGTCTGTGGTGACAGTTTGAGGGGCAATGGCTTCAAACTAGAGCAGAGCAGATTTAGATTGGATGTTAAGAATGAGTCATTTACCATGAGGATGGTGGAGCACTAGTACAGGTTGCCCAGGGAGGTGTTTGGGGCCCCACCCCTGGAGATATTCAAGGTGAGGCTAGACAGGGCTCTGGACAACTTGACCTAGTTGAGGATGTCCCTGCTGGCTGCAGAGGGGGTTGGACTGGATGACCTTCAGAGGCCACTTCCAACCCAGGCTATTCTATGATTCTATGCTAACTCCAGCTTGGAAGGCTCTTTTCCACTTGCAGACTCTAAAGATGTTTTCCAGGCACTTTGATTTATCCACATCTGGCTCCTCAGTCAGGGAACAATCATTTTGGTGCTGAGCTGCTACTGACAAATCTACCTGCTGTCTCAAATAGAGGCAAAGCATTGCAGACTTGTGTGGTGTTGGAAATTATGGTTATGTCCCAAGAATTAGAGACAAGATAAGCAATTAAAATAGTTCTGTAAGCATCTGGGGAGGCTAGCAGAGAGTCATAATCTTTGAAGACCATGATATCAAGTTATTAATTTTCATTTACTCAAAGAAATAAAGGATCAAATTAATTTTTTTTAAAATTTCAAGAGGGGGTATGAGAAATATTCCTACAACTGGAGGAACATGAAATTAGTTTTAGAAGGGAAAAGCTGCAGACCTAAAATCCTCCATTTATCTGCTGCTGAATTTGCTTAATGGAAATAACAAAGGCATCAAATGGGAGGAACCAAGCTTCAAGTTTTTATCTCAAATTATGGGGATTACCTATTGCTTCTTGCTTAGTAAAGCAGCTAAAAAAGCTCTGCTGTCATTAGAAAGAGAAAAAAAATATCCCCCAGGAGAGCAATTCAGAGTGGTCAAACTGGGCTCTGAATTGTCATTTTGAGTGCCTTCCTCTCCTTGTGACTGCAGATGGAGGATGTGGAGAGCTAGAGGCGTTTCTAGGTAAAAGTTAGTTCATGGAAATACCCAACTCTGTGTCTTACTGGATCCCTACAGACCTTCATAAAATCATCCATCTCTTGACTTAAGGTTTCAGATCTTCTTTAGGACTTAAGCATTTGCCACGCTAGTACCTGTTGGTTTTGCCACTGAAAGTATTTCCATGTATTCTTCTTGGTAAATCCATTGTGCTGTAGCACACAGGCTACTTCTCATGAAAAGCAGAGCTTCTGTACTCTGCCAGATACATGATCCTTTGTTTTAGTCTTTCGGGTTAGATATTAATGTATTGCTTCTCTCTAGTCTTAGTGATTTCATTGCAGGCTTGTTAGGAAACATTCTGGGGTTTGAACACAGGGAAATGTGATACAAATCATATCTAGCACTGCTGCCTGTGTGACTTCCAGCATAGGACCCTTGGGAAGTGTGCACTAAGCCAATATATTAATATGACAAGGCTTGTTTCATTTGGTTTGTGTTCTGAAAGACAAAGTGAAATAGGAAATTCACCAAACAGGCAGGACAAAGCAAATAATGCAAGGAGAGTCCCGGCTGATATAGCAGCACAAACCCACCAAAATCACAACAACCCAGCAGGCCTTCAGGAGACCAAATGTCTCACTGAAAACTTCATAAATTCTGTTTATTTCTCAAAGAGCTTCTTCTCTGAGCTTACCTTCAACCACTGCACTATAACCATTCCTGTTACCCTGCAAAGAGTAATTTCATTTTTGATGGACTCTGCCTATTTATTAATTTCACTGGATGAACCTGTCCCATTTGATACTGTTGACCATGAACATGAAACTTTTTAATTATGCTTAAGGCAGAGTTTTCTTCTTTCTGACACTACAGAGCCTGCTCTTCAATTTTTAATTAGGATGCCAACATTTTCCTGTCTGCCAGCCAAATGAACAGCATGAACATGGACATCAAAATATTTTGCCCTCTGCTGAACAAGGGGAAGAAGACCCTAGTGTAATCCTGATCATTTAACAAAGACACTTCCATTAAGACACTTCCATGATGTTGTCTTGATCTGGAAGCCAGGAAGGTGATGCAGTTCTTTTGAACATTCCCATGCATGAAATGCAGACACAAATGAGATCATATATCAAAAGGAGGATATTTAGTACTTCTAAACAAAACAGAGAATGAAGGGTGCCCCTGCCTATGGCAGGGGGGTTGGAACTAGATGATCCTTGTGATCTCTTCCAACTCTGACTGATTCTATGATTCTATGAAAAGAAAAGGGAGAGAGAAAACAGAGAAAGAGAGAGAGTGGAAGAGATGGAGACAGATAACTATCACCCCAGGTCTCTTCTTTGGCAGGGAGGAGAGGAGACATTGCTGGGCTGCTGTAGATGGTCTTCTTCTGTCACTCCAACTTATGTTCATTCAGTTTGTGATTTTCTGGTTGTTTCCCCAGCTTGTGAAGTTCCCAGTGATGTTTCTCTCTCAGCTTGTGATGTCCCAGGTGATGTGCACCCCTAAGGTGACATGGCTCAGGATTTTTATACTTTTAGAATCATAGAATAATCTGGGTTGGAAGTGACCTCCAAAGGCCAACTAGTCCAACCTCCCACCACCACCCCCACTTATCCCCTGCAGTCAGCAGGGACATCCCCAACTAAATCAGGTTGCCCAGAGCCATGTCTAGCCTCATCTTGAATATCTCCAGGGATGGGGTCCCTGACCACCCTCATAGTAAAGAACCTGTTTCTAACATCCAATCTAAATCTGCTATTCCCTAGTCTGAAGCCTTTGCCCCTTGTGCTATCTATAAACCATCTCTGTTCCTTGTTCATTCATCATAGCATCACCTGACCCACACTCATGCCACATTACAACACATAGGCGACATCCAGGTGCCTCCCATTGGGCTTACAGGGGTTGGCATTGAGTGACCTCTGCCCCTCTTTTCTATCCACTATGACCCCTGGACATCTGCTGTCTTGGTGGGCAGAGCTGACACATCAGGTGGGTCGTTCACAATGATCTTATCCTTGTTGAGACACTTCTTTTGATCTTAACATATCATCACGTTCCCAAGGTGGTTTACATGTTCAGGAGAGGATTCTCTGAGATACTCAAAAGAGAAGCAAGAGAAAGACCTAAGGAATGCACAGATCAGATTTCTTTTGTGCCAGGGTGCCTGTAAGATACCACACAAAAGTTCATCCATTGAACCATGCTTTAGTCTGGGGCATTTCTGCCTTGTTCAGAGAAGAAGCCTGAGCATATCTAGTCAGATAGTAAATGCAGAATAACTGACTGGAAAATGTTAGGATATCTGCTAGGATGCTAAATGGTTGGAAGCACTCAGTAGTGGCTTAATCCTGCTCTCACTCAAACCAGTAGAAAGTCTTCTGCTCTTTCACCATTGAAATAAGGCTTCAGTCAACGGTAGGTCTATTTTACAAATCCTATCCTTAGCCCATAATATTCAGTTAAGAATTTCTTGCACTCAGTCTGTTTTGCTTGGTTATTCACACCTGCCTTTGGAACATCATGTAGCAAGACCAAGTACAAAACACCTTCGATAAACAGTGGGCATTAGTGATGATTCAGCTGCTGCTTCAGGACACTATTATTAGCAAGTCAGGTTCTTCACAGTTTGATGTGGAATTCTGCTAATTTGTAGACTTGTGTGAATTCAGTTTTGCGAGTAAAGCTCTGGCAGGTCTGCAGGAGTAAACCTTAACCACTGTGAATATAATGTCCCTAACATATTCTAACTATGAATGCACTCAAAGTTTTGCTAAATCCCCGGTTAACATTTAGCTGACAAGCTGTTGGAGGCTCAAGGAACCTAATCAAATTAACATCTTCAAATTTGTCCAAATATGAGAGCTGCAAAAGGTGCTAATACTACAATCAAAATATCTTCTCTGAAGCTGATTAAGCTTCCGCTTGCTGCAAAGTACCAGAGAAAAAGCATTTCTAATCTTCTTCTGTGGCTTCCCGGGTAAGGGAATATGGTTCACAGGATCACAGGATGTCAGAGTTTGGAACAGAAACAAAGAGATCATCAAGTCCAATCCCCCTGCCAAAACAGGACCATACAATCTAGCCCAGGGCACACAGCGACACATCCAGACAAGTCTTGAAAGCCTCCAGAGAAAAAGGCTCCACAACCTCTCTGGGGAGCCTGTTCCTGTGCTCTGGGACCCTTACAGTAAAGAAGTTGCCCCTTGTGTTGAGCTGGAACCTCCTGTGCTGCAGCTTCCATCCACTGTTCCTTGTCCTATTCCAGGGAGCAGGTGAGCAGAGCATGTCCCACTCCCTTGACCATACCTCAGATATTTATAAACATTTATTAAATCCTCTCTCAGGCTTCTCTTCTCCAGACTAAAAAGCTCCAGGTCCCTCAGCCTCTCCTCATCAGGCAGTGCTCTAGTCCCCTCATTATCCTTGTAGCCCTTCGCTGGACCTTCACCACCAGATCCCTGTCCCTCTTAAACTGGGGAGCCCAAAACAGCACTGAAGATGAAGTCTCACCAGGGCAGAGGAGAAGTGGAGGAGAATCTCCCTTGATCTGGTGGACACACTCTTCTTAATACACTCCAGGATCCCATTGGCCTTCTTGGCCACAAGGGCACATTGCTGTGCCATGGATATCTTGCTATCCACCAGCACTCCCAGCTCCCTCTCCACAGGTCAAAGCACAGTGGCAGCTAATCAGAGAACATATTTTCTAATCATAAAGCATTGCCTTTTGATTAACTTGTCTGCAGAGTATTAATACTTTACTCCCAAGTATCCTCCTAAATTCTTCCCATCCCTAAATGGTGGCATCAATGTTTTGGGGTTGTTGGTTTGGTTTTTGGTTGGTTGTTTTTTTTGCTCAGCTGTGAGGGACCCTTGCTTTTTGAGTAATATTTTACAAATTCTATTACACAAGGTACTGGGTGATAGTGAGAATTTACTCTTGATTTGTAATTTTTTTTTTTTTCTCTGTGATGCTCTGCTTTATTACTCTGTGTGCACATCTTCTGCTATTTCACAATTTTATTTCCATGAGTCTTCCCTATATTCACATTTTAAAGCAAAGAAATATTACTGCTATGGTCCATAAAGACTTTTTAAAGCTTTTTTATTGTATTTTAGATCTGAAACATATTTCTGAAACAGAATGGAAGCTTTTTGTTTTTTTTTTTAGGACTAGAGTTTTTGTTTATGCCCTTTGCTGTGACAGTCTTTATTAATACCCTTTTCTGTGTTCTTATCACTGGCTTATGTGTTACTGGTTTCAGAATGATATTGATGTTTGATTAGAGCTTTAGTCAAGGAGCAGATCGCAGAACTCTAAGTCTTTAGGAAGTGTTCATGTTTTTAATACCCTTCATATGATTAATATTAATGGTTTTGGTGCTGTGGATACTACAGCTTACAGAGTCTGTGAAGGAAAGAGATGGAGGCATAGCTCCCAGTCACTGTGCCAAGGTTCCAACCAGTTGGAAAGCAAAAAAACAGGACCTTCCTCTGATTTCCCTGGATTGTTTTTATTTCCTGTAAATTAAGGTGTCCACAAGCCTATCCAAAGAAGGGCAACAAAGGTTTTGAAGGGTCTCAAGCACAAATCTTGTGAGAAGCAGCTCAGGGATCTGGTGATGTTTAGAATGGAGCAAAGGAGGTTGAGGGGAGCTCCCCAGAAGGAGCTTGTAGGTGGGGCTCAGACTCTTCACCTAAGTAACCTTAGGAATCTTTTCCAACCTAAATGATTCTATGATTGTTACCAAAATCTGTATTTATTCTCCTGAAACAAACGTTATTAATTCCTTGCAGATCTTCACCTCTTCTCAGAGCTATCTGTTGTTACTCTCCCTTATTACGCATTTAAGATAACTAAATTTAAAATCTGCTTTTACATACCTCATGTAATTCATATAGTTACTTTCACAAAGTGCAGTTGGAGTGGGAGTGCTTCTGCTCATGTATTGTCCATTCAGCAGGTCAGTCATGCTGGTGGCATGCAGTTGTGCTCACCAACATCACCAGCACCACACATCGGCTCCTCACTGCCACATAAATACTAGAGCAAAGTCAAGGAAGTTTATTTTCAAAGCAAGAGATGGGGATCTCAGAATGACACTCCTCTATTACATTGCCATGCTATCTGTGTTTCCAGTGCATGACATACATGTCTACGTGGATGGGTGCAGACAATCAGGCAGGCAGCCTGCCCCAGCTTGGAGCCAGCTGGACACAAGCCAGTTCTGGCCTTGAAGCTGTAGCTGTTAGCAACACACTCACAGCTGCGACCCCTGCTGAGGTTGCTTTGTCCTATTAACTGATGTCCTGCGTCACACTAGTGCAGCTCTGTGGCTTCCAGGATAACTTAGACTCTGCAGCCAGCTACAGGCATGAGCAGAGCAGGCACACACCTTGACCCATCTTTAGAAGCATGCCTTGATTAACTGAAAGATGTTGTTCCTCTGGAAGAGGAGTGCTGCAAAGGGTTGACAGCTTGCTCCCTCCCTGTTTACAGTATTCTGTTCTAGCTCAGACAGCAGGAAGAATTCTAATTTGCCTACAAACTATCAGACTGTGCTGGTTTGAACTGATTGGAGAACCTGAGTGAGAAATTAGGCTATTGGCTGAGAGAGGAAAACACGGGATGTCACTTCATCCAGAGCTTTACTGAGAAATAAAGAAAAAAAATGTTTTAAATGAAGTGTAACCCAAACATAGACAGGCAGATGGTTTCAGACCTTCCTAGTCTGCAGCTGCTTCTCTTGCATGGTTCCTTTGTCTCTGTCTTTTGTAGCTGATTCTTAATAATTCTACTAACTTCTTTCCTACTGCTAACCCCCCTGGCCGATCTACTTCAGCTTATCTGCAGCATCAACAGGTGGTGAGATAAGATTGGGGAAGAGGGGAAAGGTAGTAGGGGGTGGTTGGTTACCCCTCTTGGGGATTTTGATCTCTGGGAGGGCTGTGGTGTTTCTGTATTACCTTTTCCCTGTATATATCTGTAAATATCTGTTATACCTTGTAAATATCTGCTTGTATGTTGTGCATTACTGTGAATATAAAGCTTCATTTGCCAGCTTCCAGTGTTCTCAGTCTGAGCTGGGGTTTATATCAAAAGGTGGGGGGGCAGGGAACTGCAAAACCACCACACAGACAGAGAGAGCTGCTTGAACCTTTCTGGTTTCTTTATAACACAGCAGCATCTAGGAGTCACAGATGTGGTTTAGCACTTCACTATATTAGAAACTGGAACAAAACAGAAGTTCCTTGATAAACAGAAATAAGACTTAAATTTGGTGTTCTCAGGATTTTGAGTGAGTAAAGCTCTGGTTCTGAACAGCTGGGCCAGATGTGACTTGAATGCTATCTACAACCTGCCCATCTTTGGAAAAAAAAAAAATATTTGAGTACTTCAGAGATTTTCACATATCAAAAAAAGCTATCTCACTGCATTCTGGAGTATGAGCTAATTAAGCTCAGTTTTAGTCCCATTTCATTTTGATAGAAACAGATAAATTACATATTCAAAAAGATTTTATTTAGTAAAACCCAATTATTGTGCATGAAGGAAATACAGGGCAATGATTCATTGCATTTACTGCTAGACAAAAATCTCATCATACATTTTAATGTAAAAATCACTGCCTGCTGCCTAGTTAAGACAGGAAAAAAGCCAATGCACCATTTAATGCACAGCAGAAGCAAAAAGAAAATATAGCTTAGAAACTCTACAAGAGAGGAGAAATGATTGTGAAAAATATTTTTTTATTGAAGAAAAAACAATTTAAATATTTTCATCACATGGAAACTGCAGAGCACATGAAAATCAGACGTTTTACAATCTAAATTAGAAAGAGATACAGTTCAGGGCTGATTGTTGCCTGCAGGAAATCTTCCAGGCTGTTTTCTGACATTCTAAATATAAAGTACACCATGTGAGAGATATTTGATTCATTCTGAAGCCCATGATGAATGTTCGCCAGGAACCATGGACCATTGCCTCATCTCAAGTGGAATCAAATCAGAGCTTTCCCAGAGAAAGCAGAGAGAGACTTCTGAAGTTCAGTATTTAATCTAAGTTCCTCGGACACCTTTAATCTTGCCAGAACAGATGAAGCAAACTTGCCTTCACAGCTCAGTGAGAAATGACCTCTCGTAGCTGCCCAGTGAGTCTGTAACTGTGCCAGTGCTATTGTCACTAGGTAAGGACAGTGGTGTGGTAGGAAAGTTCCTTACCCTTTTTTTTTACCCCCCTCCTCATTTTCATTTTTCATTTACACCCCCACCCCCCTCTCTTTTTAAAAAAAATTCAAAATAATGGAAAATAAAATCCATACCAACTTTTTCCTCTTTCAAAAGACAAGATATCCTGTTTCATTCAGAAAAATATAACCAGTCAGAGTTGGAAGGGACCACAAGGATCATCTAGTTCCAACCCCCCTGCCATGGGCAAGGACACCCTACCCTAGATCAGGCTGCCCACAGCCTCATCCAGCCTGGCTGCAAACACCTCCAGGGATGTGGCCCCAACCACCGTTTTCAAGATGATCTTTGGAAATCTGTTCTTTCCCTGTCTCTTTTTTTGGAACAGGAATTTAAGAAGGAAATTTGAGGTCTGCCCTAAAATGCCAGAGTACAACACATAAAATGACAGCTGCAAAAGTCCATAAACATGCCTCATGTGTAGACTGTGTGGCCAGAAAACACAGACATGATCTTCAAAAAAAGATAACTGGACCACAGTCTCAAAATTAATGACATTTTCCTAAGCATGGAAACATAACCAAGGTCTGCTGTGAGACTTAAATCACAGTTTGTGTGAAGTTTGAAGAAGAGGAGAAAAAAGCAACATCTGAAATGTCTGCTGTTTTTGTAGAATTATGTCCTGGCCTTCACGTGAATTGTTCAAACTTACCCACGTTTTCTTGTGCACTTCCTCTTCTTTAAGAGACTTCAGGGCATTTTTAACCACTACTGTTCATATTTTATTTTCTGGAAGGAAGAAATATTCCAGAAAAATAAGCAA
>VWZI01016915.1:18260-43875 GCA_013396835.1 Psilopogon haemacephalus | reverse complement strand
AAGAAAAAGGAAGGCATAACTAACATGAGGAAAATACCCATCTGTGAAGGTGATTTTTGGAGTAAAAGGACAAAAGGAGGAAAATTTGAAAACACACACAAGAAGCAAAGAGTGGGAAAACAACAGAAATAGAAGTTCTGTCCAGTTCTTGGCCTTCAGTTCATGAAGGACAGAGAACTGCATGAGAGAGTCGAGCACAGAGCCACAGAAACAACAGAGTGGAACATCTTCCTTACAAGAAGAGACTGAGGGATGTGGGGCTCTGCTACTTGGAGAGGAGGAGTCTAAGAAGTGATCTCATTCATGTTTATAAATATGTAAAGGGCACCAAGAGGATGTGGCCAGGCTCTGCACAGTGATGCCCAAAAAGACAAGGAGCAATGGGTGGATGTTGAGACATAGAAAGTTCCATGGAAACATGAACACTTTTTGCCCTGTAATGGTGACAGCACTGGAACAGGCTGCCCAGGGGGATTGTGCAGTCTCCCTCTCTGGAGGTACTCAAGACCTGTCTGCATGGATTCCTGTGTGATCTGGTCTAGGTGATCCTGCTCTGGCAGGGAGGTTGGACTGGATGAGCTTTTGAGGTCCCTTCCAGCACCTAACATTCTGTGACTATCTATAACTACAAATGTATTTCAAGAGCAGAGCAATATTAATTGGATGTCAACTTACAAGTTGCTGTTTTACCATCAGGACCTGCATTATGGTGCAAACACTGAGGTCTCCAGCCAAACAATTAGGAAACAGTCCACTGCTTCACAAAATAACCTAAATGCCATGACACTTGAATCCTTAAGAGCTTCTCTCCAAGCTAGAATCCACATACAGAATCTAGATCATCTGTTCATAACAATTCTGTGGCCAACATGTTTTTTTTTGGGGTGAGTTTTAAGGTTGTGGTATAGTGACACACTAGGTCTAACCCAGGGTAAAATTAAGCTTTTTGGAAGAGACAACACAGAGCTGGGCTACACCTAGACTAGAGAGGATGGAGAAAACATGCTGGCAAAAATTAAATCCAACAGATGTTCTTGCATGTGCATGATTGCTTCTATAACTTGCCATGGGTTTACTAGATTTATGCATCTGTCTAGCTTCGTTGTGGTAGGTGGAGGTGAATGTGCCTCCTGCACTGCGCATCAGTAGAGGAGCGGGAACTACTGGTGGCAGGCTTTGTATTTAACAAGTGTGAGACTCCCTTGTCCACACCACCTTGTTCAGGTCTTACTGTCCCAGCTTTCAACACCTTACAGATGTTGAAAGTTTTGTTTAAAACATTAGGTGTTTTGTGTCAGGTTGACTGTGTGTTGCAGTTAAATATCTATTTCAGTTTTCTTGTCAGGAGAGTGGAACAACTTTAAGCTCAGAGGTCTTTACAAACAAAGAAATACCACACATACAAAAAAAATAAAAAATCACTAAAAGATCCCAGACCCTTTCTTTACCCACAGCTTCCAATGACTGCCAATTGCAAACCTGGAGGGAAAAATGAAGAAAGACATCATAAACCTAGGACTCTAGCTTCATGATAGTTTAGAAATACTACTGGGAGACAAAACACAGATTAATTATTAAACCTATTTGGATTGTCAATACTTTCAAAAATTACATAAAATTCTGGCTTTTGAGGAGTGAGCTTTTCTTTTCTTAGGTGAACTGTTAATTACTTCAATTACCTTTTCATAGAATGGTTTAGGTTGGAAGAGACCTCAAAGATCATCCAGTTCCAACCCCCCTGTGCCATAGGCAGGGACACCTCCCACTAGATCAGGTCGCTCAAGATCTCATCCAGCCTGGCCTTGAACACCTCCAGGGAGGGAGCAGCCACAACCTCCCTGGGCAACATGTGCCAGTGTCTCACCACCCTCACTGTGAAGAACTTTTTCCTAACATCTCGTTTAAATCTCCCCTCTGCCAGTTTGAACCCATTCCCCCTCATCCTGTCATTACAAGACCTTGTGAACAGTCCCTCCCCAGCCTTCCTGTAGGCTCCCTTCAGATACTGGAAGGTTGCTATAAGGTCTCCTCGAAGCCTTCTCTTCTCCAGGCTGAAAAGCCCCAACTGCCTCAGCCTGTCCTCATAGCAGAGCTGCTGCAGCCCTCTGATCATTTTCGTGGCCCTCCTCTGGACTCTCTCCAGCAGTTCCATGTCCTTCTTGTGCTGGGGGCTCCAGAACTGCACACAGTACTCCAGGTGGGGTCTGATTAGAGCAAAGGGGGAGAATCACCTCCCTTGCCCTGCTGGCAATGCTTCATAATGCAATTAATGTCCTGTTTAAAGACCTGTTTATTACTCCTAGAAAAAATAAACAACTACTTTAGGGGAAGAGTCTGTAGCCATTTTGTTATGAGATTTACTGCAGCCTTTTTTGAGGGGCTGTACCTTCATGTACCTGCACAGTTCTCTCCCAAGAGATTCTCATCCATGATGAAGAGTGCGTTTCAGACTGCATGTGTATAACCATGGCTTGTTCATAGCAATGATTTATTTGAATTCCCATCCCAGAAAAAAAGATCACAAGCTACAGTTCTGGTCTGTCAAACACCTACATATAAAGACAAAAGCCATAGTAAAAAAATGTGCTCAGCACTTAAGCCAGAGAAAGGACTGTCTGGGGACAGAAGATGCCAATTTGAAAGTAGGCAAGTTTATTTATTAAGTAAATAAAACTAAATTGCACTAAACCTCTTTGAGCTTGGACAAGGTTTGCATCAGTTTCCCTCTATTCACTAGTCAGCTTTGAAGGCTCATTAAAAGAAGTGTCCCATGTTGCCACATCCTAATCACAATAAGATGCTACTGTTGGGTATTATTCCAACATGGTGTGGCTGAACCTCACAGCTTTAATTTTCTTTCTAGTTCCTCTGCTCAACTATCACTTGCTAGGATTCAATGGACTGCAACTGGGTTCCTCTGGTAGAGGAGGTGCAGACAGTGGTGCTTCCCTCCACAGGGGCAGCTCAAGGCTCAAGAATGGTCATTACTGTGACTCACAAGTGAAGCTGCCTTGTCAGCACAGATGCAGGGAATGCAGAGCTAGAATAATGGTTCTCCCCTTTCCAGACCTGAACTGACCTATAATATCAGCTCTGTTCATAGACTCATTACAGCTGGAAAAGACATTTAATATTTTCCAAGTCCAACAGTCAAATACTACCATAGCCATTAAACCATGTCATGAAGTGCCATATCTACATGTTTTTTGAGCACCTCCAGGGACAGTGACTCCATCACCTTCCTGGGCAACCTATTTCAATGCCTGCCCACCCTTACAGTGAAAAAAAAAATTAAAAAAGAAAATCCTTATATCCAATCTAAGTTTCCCCTGGAGATGTTTTAGACTATTTCTTCTTGTACAAACTTGACTCTGGGCCAGTGGACAGCTTCAACATGTGGCCCAATTGCAAAGGAGCTGTCTAATGTGGTAATTTATTTTCTCTGTCTCATATTGCTGCAACACAGATGCTTCCTTGGCTTGAACCAAATTATTAACACACAAATAATATTTTGCAGTTACTGATTATTTGAATCTTTTTCTCCACTGCAAGCATATTTCTTGGCCAGGAAGTCTTGGCACCAGCCACAAACTGAGTATCACAGAAAGTCCTGATGTCTTAGCTTTCTGAAATATTAAATAAATGACAGCAAAACCAGATGCATGCATATATAACACATATCCATATCCTTTTCCCACTCAGGTAAGGATCAGAAAATGAACACACCTACATACCTCATATTTACCACTGCACTGTCATTATTGCACTACATTATACTATTTCAGCCACCACCAAATATAGTTATACCCTGAAATAAGGTAGATAGAGAGAAGAAGCACACTGAATGAACAGTAGATGACAGAAGATCACACTTCTGCTATACTACCTATTCCTCTTTTGACTTTTCCTCTGGCATCTTATGTTCCACAATGATATAGAGAATAGAGTCACAGAATGGTTTGGGTTGGAAGGCACCATAAAAATCATGTAGTTTCAACTCCCCTGTAACAAACAGTGACATCTCCTACCTAGTCCAGGTTCCTCAAAGCCTGTCCAACCTGACCTTGAACTCTTCCAGAGAGAGCATCTCTGGTCAGCCTATTCCAGTGTCTTAGCAGCCCCACAGGAAAGATTTTCTTCTACTTATCTAATCTAGACCTGCCCTCTTCCAATTTTAAAATGTTACCCCTCATCCTATCAGTATACTCTGATAAATCATCCCTCCCCCTCTTTCCTGTAGGCCACATTTAAATAGTGCTCAGCTGCCATAATGTCACCCCAGAGCATTTTTGTCTCCAGAATGAACAACTCATTCAGCCTTTCTTCACAGTACCAGTGTGCTAACTCTTTGATCATTTTTTGTGTTCTGATCCAGACTGGCTCAAGCAAGTCCATTTCTTTCTTGTGTTGAAGACTCCAGAGCTTGACAACACTGCAGGTGGGGTCTCATCAGAGCAGATTAGAAGTCCTGCTGACCATACTCTTCTTGATGTAGTCCAGGATGTGGCTGGCCTTCTGGGCTACAAGGCCACACTGCTGACTCACATCCAACTTCTTATCCACCAGTATGCCCAAGTCCTTCTCCTCAGGGCTATTGTCAATTCACTGACAGCTCACCCCATATTTCTGCTTCGCATTTCCTCAACCCATTTCTTGGCATCCAACAGAGCTCCCCAGAGCATGCCAAGTGCTATGTTTGATACAAGACCCAAAAGATGCTGAGGTATGAATATCTGCACATGGATTTATAGCTCTGTAGAAGTGTGTGCTAGTTTGAACTAATTGGAGAACTTGAGTGAGAAATTAGACTATTGGCCGAGAGAGGAAAACACAGGATGGCACTGCACCAGAGCTTTACTGAGAAAGGAAAAAAAAGTTGTTTTAAAAGTATAACCAAAATATAGATAATGCAGACGGTTTCAGACCACTCTGGCTGTAGCTGCTCTTTGCATGGTCTCCTTTGTCTCTGCCTTGGTAGCTAATTCTCAGTAATACTACTAACTTCTTTCCTACTCCTAACCCCCCTGGCCAATCTACCTCAGCTTATCTGCAGCATCAACAGGTGGTGAGATAAGATTGGGGAACGGGGGAGAGGTGGTAGGGGGTGGTTGGTTACCCCTCTTGGGGATTTTGGTCTCTGGGAGGGCTGTGGTGTTTCTGGATTACCTTTTCACTGTATCTATCTGTAAATATCTGTTATACCTTGTAAATATTTGCTTGTATATTGTGCATTGCTGTAAATCTAAAGCTTCATTTATCAACTTCCAGTGTTTTTGAGTCCTAGCTGGGATTTATATCAGGGGGTGGTTGGGGGGGGGGCAGGTAACTGCTTGAACCACCACAAAGTGTCCCTAAAATTATAATTTACATTTAAACCCTTTCTGCCTTCTTGAGAAATGTTTGCTTCCTTGTAGTGCTTTTTACACATGGCCACAGCTGCGCAAAGCAGCCATACTGTAAAAGAAGAGTCCATGTTTTGCCTTGCTTCCCCTTGCAGGAAGTGAATTTGCACATAAATCTTTAGAATAGCAGAAGATTTGAGACATGACTGGTCCTTAAAGCTCGATATAACAGTTGGGCATTTCTTTACATCTCTTTGGTAAACAGACATTCACCACCCTTTCCTGTCCTTGGGAATTATGCATTGCTGTGAAAGGAAGGACCGATAAGCTCCAGTATTAGAAACATTATCTTGGAGTTTTGCATATGCTTTGGAAATTTGTAGTTGACTCTGTGTGTGAAATACTGGATTTGCTTTTAGATAGCTTATCAGGAAAAATATGCTACTCCACGGCCAAAGAATTAAGCTTAATAGCTCCCAAGCATTTTATGTTGCTTAATGTGATATGAGAACATCTTTGAATTTTTAAGAATGTCCCATGCCAAGAAACAAAGACACAGAAGCATTCAGATAATAACATCCTACAGCTACGTTTAAGTGCACAAGTAAAGAAATATAAAGCGTGAGGATAGCTGGAATACAAAAATATATTGATAAATAATATGCACATTGCTAATCCATAGCAACATTATTATAGTAGTTAACAGCCTTCAGAACTTAAAAAAAAAAACCAACCAAATCACTTCTGAATTGGAATCATAGAATGGTTTGGTTGGAAGGGACCTCAAAGCTCATCTAGTTCCAAACTCCCACCATAGTCAGGAACACCTCCCACTAGAACAGGTTGCTCAAAGCCTCATCCAACTTAGCCTTGAAGATCTCCAGGGTGCGAGCAGCCACAACCTCCCTGGGCAACTTGTGCCAGTGTCTCACCACCCTCACTGTAAAGAGCTCCTTCCTAACATCCAGTTGAAATCTTCCCTCTGCCAGCTTCAACCTATCAGGCTTTGATCAAAGCTCAGTGAAACCACAACTAGTTCAAGAGGTTTCCTGTTGGAGTAGAGCAGGATTGTTAGCAGCTGAGTTTGACTCAGTAACTGTGCTTCACTGCTCATTTAAAGGGCAGCACCACTGCAAGCATTGTACAGGCTCCAAAGGATGCAAGCAAATGTTTTAATTTAATCATGTTTCAGACCTGACCACAGTATTGTATTGCATCTGAGAAAAAAAATTATTTCCACTAAGTAACACAACTACTTTGTGTGCTATTTCCTGCCTTACACACAGTTTAGTGAAATTGAATATTATGCAAACCTAAAGTTAAAGAAGATGGCATTTGATTGATTACAACAAGGAATAAATATTATAGCATGTTCCTTAGCACCACATCTTTTAAACACCTCCACAGGTGACTCAACCGCATCCCTGGGGGAGCCTGTTCCAGCCTTTGAAAACCTTTTCAGTGGAAGTTTCTTCTAATCTAACCCACCCTGGTGCCACTTGTGGCCATTTCTATTCATCCTACTACCAGTTAGTAGGGAAAAGAGAGCACCCCTGTGATTGTATGGCATTAAATAATATCAACAAACATCACCCACTACTGTTAAGAGGCAGACAAAAAGAGAAAAGACTGAAAATCCATTTTGTGCCCAAGACACAGCTGAACACTTCCACACACTTTGGTATCATCTGTGACCTTACTACTGACAAACTCTGTGCCTCCATCAAGGTCAAGCCCAGCAATAAAGATGCTAAACAAAAGAGGTCCCTCTGCTGAGCCCTGAGAAACACCACCTGTGACCAGCCACCAACTGCATCTAACTCCACTGACCTCCACTCCTTGGGCACTCACCTAGTGCTTTACCCAACAGAACCGCACCATAGCAAGCTGTAGGCAGCCTATGGAAAGCAGTATCAAAGGCTTCTAGAAAGTCTAGGTAGTCAATATCCACAGCCTTCACCTTTCCCAAGCAGCCCCTGTTCCTCCACCACCACCCCTCATCTGCCCAACACAGTTCCTTGTCTTATTTCTCTTCACTCTTCCCCCCCATCCCCCACCTCCTGCCCATGGCAGCTACTATTCCCCTTCAACAACGGCTGAAGAGCTCGTGTCCCCCCCCACAACACAACACTCCCCCCAAAGCAACTGTTTCTCACCAACCCTTACCTCCCTCAAACTGCTCCTACTTTCCTCTCCTTCCCCTGCCACCTGCCCCAAGCAAATTCTGCATCCCCCTCACAACGTCTCACACTCCTTAAGGAGCTCTTACTCCCCTACCCCCCAAACAGGTCCTGCTTCACCCACCACCACCCCTCACCTCCCCCAAGGACGCCCTGTTTCCCCCCTACACCTTTTACCCTATCTAAACAGCTCCTGCTCCTCCACCACCCTTTTCACACTCACCTTATAGCCTAGGGCAAGAACCTAAAGCACCTAAAATCCCACACAAATAAAAGCTTTGCTCCAACAAGGACACACACACCCAGCAGCTGTGACCGATGCTGCAAGTTGCAATGGTTGTTGAGCAATGGTTGTTGTCCCTAACCCTAACTAGCCAGGGGGGGGCCACCAGGCCCCCCGGCCTTTGAAATCCTCCACCATACACCCAGTGCACACCATGGGTACTCACCAGGGATGCCAGGCAGAGGATCCCTTTGGCCCACAATGGGCCGAAGTTAGGGCTGCTGTCCCTCCTGGGGCTGAATATAAGGGGGAGTGGGCAGGGAGGGCAAAGTGCCCACACCTGGGGTGGGAGGAGACTCCAATAAGCAGCCAATAGAAAACGGCACTGCAAGCTATCATCTGATATATCACAACACGAAATGAATTAAATGGTGATGAATCAATGACAAGCACAACGGATGATAGCAATATCTGTAATCAAAGCCAGTTACATCATGCCATGGTCAAACAGCACAGTGAAGATGTGTATTGAACAAATCATACTGGCTAACCTGCACCATTTGGTTTGTCTGCTGAAGGGGGCAACGCAAAGTGACTGACAAAACATCCTCTGTGTTAAAATAGAATAGGCTGACCATTTGATTTGCAATTTTTAGCATAACTACCCTTGCTCTCAGTTAATCTTATTTTTCTTTAATGATAGCATATAAATTTCTTTACTTCTTTTGGCCAAAAGTGGGTTTATGGTTTTGGTTTTTTTTTTTGGTTGATTTTAATTGGTAGCTCAAATGGGTTTTGTGGCATTTGAACAGAAGAATGCATGGTTGGGGAAACACATCTTTAACTCAGATTTTATAAACACTGAGTACTGGACATAATTTTCACAGTGGCCAAAAAAAAAACCCCCACAAAACCAACAAAAAAAACAAGCGAAGGAATTTGGGTTTGAGTTTACCAGCTGTGTGAGATCTTCAATGGGTATTACTTTGGAGTTCATTGGATGCCTTTATCCTACTCAGATATGCAAAATTCCTTCACTGGGAACTCTTATGAATGGGTAGATGCCTCCTGGTTTGGGTCACTCTCAGCACCTGGCTCTCGTAGCCTTGTTCCTGACTTCAGTAGTTCAGCCCAATCACTGCATTTGACACTAGACTTCCTTTGGCACTTTGCCCAGGATGACATTGACAAGAAATCAGGGATAACTTCCAGCCAGCACAAATTTCACAATGACAGGACCCAGTAAGTCCCCAGTCCCCCTAATGCATCTTTTCTTTAAAAGACTCAGATAATTTCATAGAAAAGGCATTTTGAACCGATAAAGACTTGGTCTCTTTAATCAGCCTTAGATTGTGCATCCCAGGAGAAACATCTAAAAATCACTTTTGAAACAATTTAGGTCACTGTATAATTAGAGCTCCAAGTTTCCCAAGAGCACCAAGTTTGAGCTTGCATTGGCAGTTTGGCTCCGTTCAGTGGCAGTTTGAGCTTTCAAATGTGCGCGCCTGTGAAAATAGCAGGGGAAAGAAACTGAAAGTCACAGAAGTTTCTCTCTCTCTCCCTCATTTTTTTCCCCCTTGTGCATTTACAGCAGAGTCTTTACCAACTTTATTTACTGGATATTTATAGTAAATTTTGTGATCCTGACACTTTCATGCCAAACTTGTCATAGTATCCTCCAAGTGTGAAAATGTAAGTGAGAAACGAAAAAGTGAGGTACTTCTCTACTTGTGTTTCTGTTTAGAATGCATAGCACCAAGTGGGAAAACAGCAAAAGACATGAACAAATTCTCATTCAATCTCCAGAGATAAGTACTGCTGCACTGCTTTGTCCTAGTGTCATTCCAAAGACTTGGGGGGTTCTGAGAATTTTCGTGTCTGAGAGACAGGGATGGCTGGAAAAAGGCTTTTGGTCTGTCACACAAGGATGTCACCCTCCAAGTTCAGAAGGAAGGAGAGAGACTGACCTCACTTATTCAGCCATCTCACTCCTGTGACAATGCTTCAAGAATGTGCTCACTGCATATAGCCACTCTATAGTTACACAAACCTGACAGCTTAAGCTCTTATTTTAATCCTATCTGGGATTTCTCTGCAGACCTAAGGCACTGCTGCCAACTCAGATGGATAGGTGTGCTGCTAATGTGCATGATGGAAGGCAGTGACACTGCTTTGCTCTTCAGACCACTGTTCCTTTATCAATGATACCCCTGTGGGTTATCAGTATTGGAGTTACAGAATCACAGAATATTAGAGGCTGGAAAGGACCTTGAAAGATCATCCAATTCAACCTCCCTGCCAGACAAGGATCACCTATGCCAGATCACACAGGAACTTATCCAGGCAGGTCTTGAGTATCTCCAGATAGGGAGACTCCACAACCCACCCTGAACAGCCTGTTCCAGTGCCCTGTCACCCTCACAGTGACAGACAATTTACATGGAACTTCCTATACCTCAGCTTCCAACTATTGCCCCTTGTCCTGTCATTGGGTGTCATGGAGCAGAGCCTGGCTCCATCCTCTTGGTATTCACCCTTTGCATATTGATAAATATGAATGACAATTCTCAGTGTCCTCCTCTCCAAGCTAAAGAGCCCCAGCTCCCTCAGTTTTCTAAGGAAGATCTTCTGTGTTAGCCTCATGTTCTTCAGCTAAGGGGACAAGAACAGGACACGATATTCCAGATATGGCCTCACCAGGGCAGAGTAGAGGAGAAAGAGAACCTGTCTCAACCTTGTAATTCTTCCTCTTTCCCCCATCTTCCTCCCTTCAGCTTCATCTCCATCTCCATCCTTTTCCTCTCCATTTCCCATCCTTCACCACCACCTCCACTTTTGCACCAGAATCACAGCATGTTAGGGGCTGGAAGAGACCTCGACAGATATTCCAGTCCAAGCCCCTCTGCCAGAGCGGGTCACTTGTACCAGGTCACAATGGAATTACCATATCTTCCTCTCTTTTCCACTCCACCCGCACCACTTTTCCCTCTTTCCTCCCAAATCACAGATCACCTGGATTCTGTAGTCTCCTCCCACCCCAGGTGTGGGCACTTTGCCCTCCCTGCCCACTCCCCCTTATATTCAGCCCCAGGAGAGGCAGCAGCCCTAACTTCGGCCCATTGCAGGCCAAAGGGATCCTCTGCCTGGCATCCCTGGTGAGTACCCATGGTGTGCACTGGGTGTATGGTGGAGGATTTCAAAGGCCGGGGGGCCTGGTGGCCCCCTGGCTAGTTAGGGTTAGGGACAACAACCATTGCTCAACAACCATTGCAACTTGCGGCATCGGTCACAGGTGCTGGGTGTGTGGGTGTTTGTCCTTGCTGGAGCTGAGCTCCTTTCTACAGGGTTTTATCTGCTTGAAGACCTTGCTCCAGGCTCTGCGATGACTGCAGAAATGGTGTTGGAGGAGGAGGAGGAGGAGAAGAAGAAAAGGTTCAGGTAAAGTAAAGAAAAGGCTCAGGTAAAGTGAGGGACAGGGGCAGGGAGTAGTAGGGGATGCTTAAGGGAGGTGAGGGCAGGAGGTGGTTGAGAGTTACAGATTGTTAGAGGCTGGAAGGGACCTTGAAAGACCATCTAGTAAAGCCCTACTGCCAGAATAAGATCATCTGTATCTGATCAGACTTAAATTCTTTCAGGTGCATCTTGAGTATCTCCAGAGAGGAAGACTTCACAACCCCCTTGGGCAGCCTGTTCCATGAGGCTTCATCTAACAAGGAAAAATGTCAATTAAAAGTTTTATCCTGCTTTGATGCAGTTATAACATCTCTCTCAAACATAGGTCTAATGAGAGTTGAATTCAGACTTCATCTTTTTCTTCATAAGACTCTTCATTATGGTAACTGTCATCTACCTCTCTGCAAAGAAGTGAGTGAAACTGACCAAATGGTTTAAAGTCTTCTAAGAGCATTCACATAAACATATGTGTAAGATTACAGAGTTAAGACTTCTGTGAAGAGCTGGACGAAAAGATACAGAGGAAAAACCATTCCTGGATCTAACAGACAGGATGGTTGTGCAAATGTGGTTGTTCCATATTACTGTAATCTTCTGTTGGCATTCACTACCTTGACTAAAACCCTGCACCAACTATCTCCAGTCTAATCCAACTGCCTTGTGAAGCAGAAGTTTGCCCTTATTTGCAACTTGCTGTAGTTTCTTGCTGTGGCAGGTTTTCCACACTTGGGATTCTGGATGCACATATCCCATGGCTGTGCCAGTGTCACAGACTTCAGCCATTTCTCTTTCTTCATGTCCCTATTCCTTTCAAAAGAAAGCCTTGTTCACTTCAAGCACAATCCAAAGAATGACCTCTTAACCTGGAGTTGAAGTTGTGCTGATGTATCTTGTCTGATAGGTTTCTGAAGTGAGCCAGTTCAGCAAGCAAAGTTCCCTCTATGATGGAGATGAAATACAAAGAAGACTACTTTTAGGTCAGGTGAACTTCCTGGGAAGGGTAAGGTGGAGCCTTCTGCACTAGATAAGCTTTCTCTTCAGTAGGTGGTTGGAGCCCTGGTAGATACAGTGACCTCTGACTGACAGCATGAGAGAAGCAGGTTCAGATCTAATCCAAACTCATCTTTACATGGCCTTTATATGACCAGGGATCATTCCCCATGGAATTTATTTTACCAGTGGAATTATGGCTATGCTCCCACACATACATAACTACTTTATATCACAAAAGTGCCTAACTATTACTAACAGAAAGCAGTTGTCTCTCTATAACTCATGTCTCATTTCCCCTCTACAGCCTAACTCTTTCACAGCAATCTCTTCTAGGATATTTATACCTTCGGCTCTGATGCAGAACTCTGCCTAATAAATATCTGAGGACTTTTCTTTGGCCTGAGTCATGATCCTGACTTCCCAAATCGGCTTTAAGAGGAATTACTAAGATGTAAACCTGTCTTTGTCCACTCCGTGAGGCCCTCAATGCTCATGAAAAGTGCTTGGAGTAGACCCTTAAATTACTGACTCCAGTGCCTAGGAGAATTGCATTCCTTAATTAAAGGAATCCTCTGGTAAATTCACCATAATGGTCTTTAAAAGAGATGCTGAAATCTAGATGAAAAATATATTAATATGTTTAATATCAAGATGACTTAATTCAGTCCAGTCCTATGGTTGAGTCATCCAGACCAGAATCAATAGCAGTAGTAAATTTTAAAATAATCAGAGCAACAAAGAGGTCTCTGTAACTTTGACAGCCTGAAGATCCATTAAAGGCTGTTCTAGTCTTAATTTCTTAATTTCTCTTCTATTATTAATTCAGTTTCCAACTTTCAAAAAAAAAAAAAAAAGTATTTCAGAAAGTTGATCAAAGTAAATTTCAAAGACCACCATTAATAAATGAGCAAATACTCTGTGTTGCCAAGTTGCTGGGTGAAATACAAATGAATGACAGCCAAAGGAATTGGATATTTTTTTTCTAGTTTCCAAAGCATCTTTTAAAGACTGCCTTGTGCTAATAATTTCTGCTTTGAATATTTTTTTCCTTTTGTAACTGAATCTTAGATCCCTTTCACTTTGTCAATCACTTAGGCTTCAAGTTTAAATATGCAAGCACACAGAACACAACAAAAGAACACACTAATCTTATTCTGTCCAAAGCAGATCCTATTTCTAATTCCCCAAGGCCAGCCAGACAAGAGCTGCACTAAAACATTAAATAACAGTGAAGCAAACACATACATATTCTTATCCCTTGGTAAAATACTGCCCTGAAACACAGAAAACAATATTCCATGTAATTTTTAATTCCTCATAGCTTAAACTCTTTGGAAAAGCAAAACATTGCCTTAAAATCAGAGGTTTGACTTCTCAAAGACAATTCAATGCAACCCTTTAATTGGGCTGAAGTGGGCAGAGCCACTTGCAGCTCTGCACACTTGGCTAATTGTTCCTGTACTGTATAATCATATGGAAATCTGGGAGATAATGTGGTCAGTTTTGAAGCTGATCACATTGTCCTTGGGCAATGAACTCCTCTGGTAAGCTCAGGTCCTTTGGACCTTCAGCCTATTGACTGGCTCGTGAGTACAGTCACATCAAGAATTACAGGTGGAACTTGGAGTGCCCTTTAAGGCAAAGCCCTTTCCTGATAACTGCCAGACATAAATAATTTTAAAGTTTTTTTTTTCTTTCTTTCTTTCTTTGATGTATTTCCTCCAGCTAACTGTAGCCTTGAACACTGTGGCTGGCTGGATGAATTTCTTAGGTGCTACAGCTAAAAAAAAATGGAGTTCTTAAAAAAACCCAAAACTATTATCTGCTAAGAGATAGAAGGGTAAAGGGGGGAACTGATCATTTTAGCTGAAGCTTTGCAAGCTTCTCATTGCTCCTATTGTTCTTTCAGTGTATCAAAATAATGCCGTATCCTGGTTTGTGGGGTTTTTGTTTGCTTAGGGTTTTTTTTGTTTGGTTGGGTTTTTTTTGGTGTTTTGTTTTTGTGTTGGTTTGAGCTAATTGGAGAATTTGTGTGAAAAATTAGACTGCTGCCTGAGAGTGAGAAATTAAACACTATGTCCCTTCACCCAGTTTTGAATGAGAGAGAAGAAAGAAGGTTGTTTTAGAATGTTCCCAAAACATCCAGATAAGGCAGTGTGCNGTTTTCTTTGTTGGTTTTGATGTTTTTCTTTATTGTGTTGGTTCATGGTTTTGTTTGCTCATTTGTTTTTAATTATGATTATGCTAATTGATTTTTCTTAAGGACACAACCCTTTCCATACACACCCAGGCAAATGATACTTCCATTTTTGCAAGATGGAAGTGGTGAACCTGTAGTACAATGGATGAATAGTGATAGTAAGAAGAATTTCCTGCATTCAAGAGAGGGCAAAGCCACGGCAGAGCTGTCATATGCTAGCTCATTCCTCAAAACAGGTCTTTCTAAATTCAAGAAAGACCTTCCTGTAATGGACACTGGATTAGCAGTGTTATTTGGAAGGAGCGGTTGTACACCCCTACCTATCACGAAGGTACTTCTGGTGCAGACGTTTCTGCAGGATTAATAGGACACATTTTCCCCTTATCTGTGCCAAAACAGCAACATTAGTCCTCAAGAGGTTAGGGCATACCACACTGCACAGATAACTCAGTGTGAAAGAGTCTTCCAAATTAGCCGCACAAAAATATTCTGAGTGGCTGCCATCAGAGACAGATAATGTGGAAATAAATAGGCAGAATTATTCAGTCACATTTCCTTTGATGCAGCTTATATGTGTATGCAGCAATGCATTTGCTCACCTGTGCACACAGTTAAACAGGAGAAGCAGTTTGAGGAGTGCTTATCACTTCAACAATGTGGCTTCCCAGCAAAAAGAGTTAAAAATCAGTGCTGTCTGCTGCTGCTCTTTCTTCAGGAATAAAGTCATTCCACCCTCCTTTCCTCTCTTCTTGCCTGAAATATTCAGTGCTGTCATGTCAATATCCAGACGATTAAATCAGATCGTTAGAAACTGCTAAATAAGTTTGTTTGGGGTTTTTTTTGTTTGTTTTATTTTGTTTTGTTTTTTGTCTAAGACACATGGTGCCTGATTGATTGTGTCATGGCTTAACCCCAACCAGCAACTAAGCACCACGCAGCTGCTCACTGACTCCTCCCTGCTCCCAGTGGGATGAGGGAGAATGAAAACAAAAAAAAAAAACTTCACCTGAGTTAAGAACAGTTTAACAACTACAGTGAAATAAAACATAACACCACCAGTAATAGTAATGAAAAATAATATAGCAAACAAGAAAGAGGTGTAAAACCCAAGCAAAGACAAGTGATGCACAATGCAGTATTTCACCATCCTCTGATGTATGTCCAAGCACCAACTGGCTCCCCTGGCCAACGTTCCCCTTGTCTATGGACTGGCCATGTTCTTCTATGGTATGGGATACCCCTTTGGACAGTCTGAGTCAGTTCTCCTGGCCATGCTCCCTTCCAGCTTCTTATGTACCTTGCTGCTGCCAGATCATGGGAAAGTGACAAATCTTCATCTTATGATATGCTTTACTTAGCAACAACCGAAACATCAGCGTGTTCTCAGTGTTGTTCTCACACTAAATCCAAAGCACAGCACTGTACCAGCTAGCAGGAGGAGAATTAACTCTATCTCAGCTGAAAGCAGGCCAGACTGCCACATCAAATCCCCACTGATTTTCCAAGTACACATCAGCAGTATGCTGCTACTCCAACGTAATTAAAAACTCGAGGAGTGTAAAGCATCAATATTTTTCTTTTGTCAGTTAAAGAAGATAGGGAGAAAGAGCACACAGCAAGCTGAAACAAAACAGTGCTTTGTTCACAAAACACCTGATGATATGCCAATGTTCTTCCAGCTGGAGACTCTCTTTTGATTAAAAAAAAAAAACAACAAAACAAACAAACAAAAAAACTCACAAAGATTTGAAATTCTGTTTCTCAGATCACACAAAATCTGCTGGTGGCATTGAAACCCTTACAATAAGGAGAATGCAGACTGCAAAGCTGTTTCATTTTAATCTCAGGTTAAAAACTTTCTTTATATTCCACCAAGCAAGATCTTAAAAAGTGAATTTTAAAATGCCTGAGCTTTTTTTTTTTTTTTTTTCTTGAATACTTTTGACTCGTTTTTATAAATGAACACCATAATCGTTAACAGATTTAGTCTCGTTTGGAAGATTATTTGTTTACCTGCCAGAAAAATAAACCAAACCAAACCAAAAAAAACCCCAAAAAACTGAGATGTCAATAAAATGCAGTTCATGTCTGTATCCCTCATACTAGAAATTGCTCAAGAACAACAAAAATAACAGAAAAGTCAAAGTGACTTCAGCAACAAAGGCAAACAGGTTTCACCTTGCAGTGGTTGCAGTTTTGGCATGCTTACAGGGGACAGAAGGATCAGAAATCTGCTCTTCAATTGAGCACTCACTAATGACAGAGGTCGGTTTGGATGCTCAAGGTGATCATGTACACCTGTAAACTAATAAGACTTGTGGGAATATGGAATAGACTGAGGCTCATACTTCAGGAATAGGGATGCAGAGGAAAAAACTTCTTTGCTGTGAGATGGCTGTGCACTGGAGCAGGCTGCCCAGGGAAGCTGTGGAGTTATCTTCTCTGGAGAGATTCCACCCCCTGCTAGACATTGAAATTCTGGGCAATGTGTTGTGGGTGACTCTTTTTAAAGCAGATGGATTGAACTTAGGTGATTCCCAGAGATCGCTTCCAACTCCCACCAATCTATGATATATGGAAGTTAACCTAGAACAACTGGTTTGCTACACTTGGTTCAGGGCATTGATTAAAATTCAAGGGCAACACAGAAGAAGAAAGAAATTCACAACAGAGGAACAATATTACTTTAGAATCATAGAGTGGTTTAGGTTGGAAGAGACCTTAAAGATCATCCAGTTCCAACCCCCCTGTGCCATAGGCAGTGACACCTCCCACTACATCAGGTCCCTCAAGACCTCATTCAGCCTGGCTTTGAACACCTCCGGGGAGGGAGCAGCCACAACCTCCCTGGGCAACCTGTGCCAGTGTCTCACCACCCTCACTATGAAGAAATTTCTCCTAACATCCCATTTAAATGTCCCCTCTGCCAGTTTGAACCCATTCCCCCTCATCCTGTCATTACAAGACCTTGTGAACAGTCCCTCCCCAGCACTCCTGTAGCCCCCTCCAGATACTGGAAGGTTGCTATAAGGTCTCCTGGCAGCCTTCTCTTCTCCAGGCTGAAAAGTCCCAACTCTCTCAGCCTGTCCTCATAGCAGAGCTGCTGCAGCCCTCTGATTATTTTCGTGGCCCTCCTCTGGACTGTCTCCAGCAGTTCCATGTCCTTCTTGTGCTGGAGTCTGCAGAACTGCACACAGTACTCCAGGTGGGGTGTGAGGAGAGCAGAGTAAAGGGGCAGAATCCCCTCCCTTGCCCTGCTGGTAGTGCTTCTCTTGCTGCAGCCCAGCACACAGTTGCTGTCTGGGCTGTTTGTGCACACTGCAGGCTCATCTTGAGCTTCTCATCCACCCAGACCCCCAGGTCCTTTTTCTCAGGGCTGCTCTGCAGCCACTCGCTACCCAGCCTGGATTTGTGCTTTCCTCTGCTCTGCATTCTCCCATCCAACTGAGGCATGAGTCTTGCTCCTTTGAAGTTATTAATGAATGAATGCTTTAAGTGGACATAGACAATTCAATCTGCCCACGCTCTAGACTTACTGCGTTAATGCTGCAGATTTACAAAGCAAGTGCATCTGTCTGGAGGTAAGATCAACGCTGCTGAACACAGCTCTGAAAGGACTCAGGGAATGAGATGAAAGACTTAGAGCCCTCAGGTGTGGCCTGTGTCCAGTTTGATAGTGGTCCCTGGAGAATTCCTGGGTCAGATGGCAGTCTCTCCTCCGTGCTCCCCGGTTCACTGAAGGGAAGAGGTGGTGAGAAAATCAGGTGGCAAAGAAGCACGTAGAGGATGCAGCAGAGGAACAGAACAGATGGGCGTGGGAGACAAAACGAGGAGCAAAAGTGACAGCACAATCACTGCATTCTAGACAACTAAAAATACACAAATAGTTTTATATTTGTTTCCCTCGCTGCTGTTGCCAGGAAGATGTCACACAAGCACGAGTAGAAGGGGAGGTAGCACATGCAAATAGAAGTCTCAGTGAAGGAGATGCTTTAGCCCCTCTTGCTTTCCAGTGGTGGTCTGGAAGTCAGAGAGCCTGTGGCTTAATAAATTTCTGACCCCACACAGGAAAGTGATTTCCTGCAGTTCTTCTGTGATGTCTGAGAGCGTTCGCAGGGTTGCATCGGACAAGTGTGACTGTTACAACTGATGTAAAGAAAGGAAGAGGCTTTATGAGCTATTTAAGATCTTCGAGATGAATTCTAACACTTGGAGAATTGCAAATTATGGAGTTCAAAGTTTTAATCTGCAAATAGAATCGCTACCAATGCCAACAATTAAGGCTTATTTATAGCTATGAAAAGTGAAAAGTTACCAGAAAACAGCTCAGTGTGGCTAGTGCAGCCCTATTAGCTGTTTCCAGCCCTGGCTGCTGCTATCAGAACTTTGTTGTTGCAAGAATAGGTGGATTCTGTTAGAAGGAGGCACTGAGAGAAGAAACTAGAGCATAAGAAATGCATCTCTTTCATTTAATGGTTTAAAAATTCACCTGACAAATGAGGAATGAGCTTTCAGGGTTGTTTTGGTATGTAAACAGGCACTGGATGAAGTCTAAGAGCATTTCTGGAAGTGAGGACCATTATCCAAGTCTCAGTGCTCAGCTGAACTACATCATGATTTAAATACAGAGACACAGTCTCCTGTCCATCACTTGCTGAACTATGTTTTGTGGAGCAGATCCAGAGAAGAGCCACGAAAATGATCAGGGATTGGAGCAGCTCTGCTGTGAGGACAGCCTGAGGGGGATGGGGTTGTTCAGCCTGGAGAAGATGAGACTCTGGGAAGACCTAATTGCAACCTTCCAGTACCTGAAGTGGGCTACAAGGAGGGACTGTTTACAAAGGCCTGTGGTGATAGGATGAGGGGCAGTGGCTTCAGCCTAGAGAACAGTGGGTTTAGACTGGATGTTAGGAACAGCTTCTTTACTATGAGGGTGGTGGAACACTGGAGCAGGTTGCCCAGGAAGGTGATTGAGGCCTCATTCCTGGAGATATTCAAGGTGAGGCTCTGGGCAACCTGATCTAGTTGAGGATGTCCCTACTGATTGCAGTGGAGGGGGGGTGGACTGGATGACTTTTAGAAGTCCCTTTCATCCCAGCTCTATGAAAGAGACACATTTGAATCCACCCAGACTAGACTCAGCCAGCTGGAAGTTGTGGAATGAAGCTTTATATTCACAGCTTAGCACAATATTCAAGCAGTTATTTACAATATATTACAAATGTTTACAGCTATAAACAGAAATATACAGTTAAAAGTAATACAGAAACACAATAACCTTCCCAGAAATCAGAGTCCCCAGGAGGGGTTCCAAACCACTCTTCCACCTTCTCTCTACCTTCCAATCTTATCCCAGAATCTGCCTTACATGCGAGGTAAATCAGAGAGATTGATGAGGGGGAGGCTAGAAGCAGAATTGATTAGTTGGGTTACACAGATCCAGCTAGAAGCCAGCTTAAATAATATGCATCAAAAAAGTGTTATATTATAGAAAGTTTGACTTCTAACAAAAGAACATTATTTTTTTTTTTTTTACTTTAAAATAAGAGCCAGTACTCTAGGGAGATGGATAGTCAAGAGGTTCATCACCTCATGAAATCGACTGAAGGCTGTTTGGTTTACTGTATTTGCACGATTTTTTGTTTCTCATGTTTCACTCCACAAGTTTAAAGCTACCTCATTTAACTGAAGCTTACTGGGTCTCCTCTCAGCTATGTCTCTGCAACACTAATGTCTGACATGTGGGAAAGGTGCCAGTGACATTTCTCTTTTGAAGTGTACGGGAGAACAGTCATTGAAATTAAGGATTTTGTTAATGCCTAACTGAGTTTCTATGTCCTCGTCAAGGCATTTCATTATTTACATACTCAGTGGTCAGAGACCTTTATGTGTTATCAGACAAATTGTGTAGTTTCTCAGCTTCATAGATTCATACAGATTTACTTTTTTTTTTTTTTTTTCCCCCATGGCAAATAAAAAAAGAACTATATACAGAGGCTTATGACACAATGGAAATTGTATTTGGAATAGGAAAGATATGACTAAGCAAACCCATAACTTAAATGTAAATGAATCTAAACAGGTAGTGTTACACTTATTTACCATTCCAGCTTTGCCAAGGCCTCTGTCTTTTCATCAGAATTAATCAGGCATACCAGTAGGAAGACTTTAGCTAAGGTCTTATGACATGGAATTGGCTAAGAATCAGATTTTTACCATCAAAGAGCAATCTCATACACTCCATGCAGCCAAGCAAATTTTACACCACAGCCTGTGTTGCATCTGATTGATTCTGACATCAACTTTCTTGAACTGCTGGCTTAGAGGTGAGCTGTAGACTTGATGTCAATTCAAAAAAGGGGAGCAAGAACAAAATCTTTTCTTGATAATAACGTAAGTCAGAAATAAAAGGGACAAGTACTAGTCTGAAGCCCTTCCCATGGGAAGCATCCTCTCCCAAATATCCTTGGTGAGGGGGTTCTAAGGCTTTCTTATCATATGGGACATTTAATTAGTGCTAGAATCCATTTTTGCCAGTGGTTATTTGCAGCTCGGGAAATCTTTTCCGTCGGATTCCTGCTGCTGCAGTGGGGGGAAAAAAGGGAAAATGAAAAGACAAAATTGCAAATATTTTGTTAGGAGTGGAGTAGCTGCTCAAGCATTCCCTTGCGCACTCCCAAAATCTTGATTTTCCTATGCTGCATTTTGTGCAGCTAAAGGCAGGGACTTGCAGGCTGTGCTGACAAGCTGGGAAATTTTATCCTGGCAGAGAACAGCTCTGAAATGCATTTGAATGTTCACAGTGGATAATAACCTAAATGTGAGTTCCCAAAAGAGAGATTTAGAAGTATAAAGAGGGAAATCTTGCATAAAATCAGGGGGCAATATCACTTTAAGACAGTTGCAAAAAATTTTTTTGCTTGATTGCGGTGCTCTTGGTAGTAGTTCAAATTGGAGGACGTTTGTAGAAAATCCAAGGAAATTATTAAAAGATTTGGAAACAGGCCCTCTTGAGGGTTTGAATCTGCTTATCAAGGAGATAAAAGGGATACATTTAAGGGGGGGGAGGGGGTGGGGGTTGGTGTGCATGTTTGCATGTGTGGGTGAGCAACTGTCTCGCATACTGCAAGTATCTCCTGGCAAACAAAACTTTGATCAAGGGTTCTCTAATATAGTAGACAAAAGTGTAACAAAATCTCAATGGCTGCAAGCTGAAGCCAGACAAATTTAGAGTGATAGAATAAGGCTCCAATTTTTAACAGTGGAGATCATTAACCAGTGAGTACCTTGAAGAAGCAGTGGTTGGTTTTCCCTGGAGGTTTCAATTAAGACCCAGCATATTTTTCTCAGATGACTTTTAATTCTTCTGGAATTATGGCTGCTAAATCCTATAACCTTATTTTAAAATATATTTTATATAAGAGGTCAGATTAGGTTGTCAAAATAGTAATTTCTGGCTTTGTCATAGAATCAGAGAATGGTTTAAGTTGGAAGGGACCTCAAAGATCATCCAGTTCCAACCCGCCTGTGCCATAGGCAGGGACATCTCTCACTAGAACAGGTCGCTCAAGGCTTCATCCAACCTTGCCTTGAACACCTCTGTGGACAGAGCAGCCACAACCTCCCTGGGCAACCTGTGCCGGTGTCTCACCATCCTCACTGCAAACAACTTCTTCGTAACATCCAGTTTCAATCTCCCCTCTGCCAGTTTAAACCCATTCCTCCTCGTCCTGTCATTACAAGACCTTGTCAATAGTCCCTCCCCAGCTCTCCTGTAGATCCTCTTCAGAAACTGGAAGGCTACTCCAAGGTCTCCTGGAATCTTTCTCTTCTCCAGGCTGCAGAGCCACAACTCCTATAGCCTGATCTCATAGCAGAGCTGCTGCAGCCTTCTGAGTATCTTCGTAGCATTTTGTAGACTGCCTTCAACAGTTCCATGTCCTTCTTGTGTTGCGGGCTCCAGAGCTGTACACAGTGCTCCAGGTAGGGTCTGAGGAGAGCAGAGCCAAGGGGAAGAATCTGCTCCTTTGCCCCATGCTTCTGTTGCTGCAGCCCAGCACACGTTTGCTGTCTGTGCTGTGCGTGCACACTGCCAGCTCATGTCCTCTATGTTAAGTAATCATCTATGTTATATTCTCATCTTCGACTCAGACATTTTCTTTCAGCCTTTTTCCTCCCGAACTTCCTTTCCATGGACATAGCCCCTGTTTTCTAAATTACTTTTTGTCCACTCACCTCCACTTCCTTCCCTTCACCCCCGATACTGTAGACCCCTGTTTGTATGTTTTGATTCTTGGGCTCCCAGCCTGAACGTCAGCAAGTCAATAGATTCGAGCTGTAAGGGGTCAATAATGTCCAATCAAAAATATTATCTCCCCAAAGAGCTAATGGTTGATTTGCATTAGCTAACATAAAAATTAAGGGTCTGACAGTAGGCTGGAAGTGATCAGAAAAATTATTTCAGTGTGGAGACCATTTAAAAGTTTAATGTGATGAATTACCATATTTTTTAAAAGGTGTTTCTAGAATCTCTGTCTTTAGTGGTCCTCTGCTTAATAGAATATTTCAATTAATGATTTTTTTTTTTTTTGTTTAGTGATCTGATAGTGGCCTGGGTTTAATTAGGATGGCCTGGCTTTAAACAGAAAGGAAACCTTCACTGCAACAGAAATGCTGCTCTGATACATGTTTTCTGAATAGTAAATGGATCAACGTCCAAATTAGGTCTTCACTCTGTCAGGTGTAATGGTAACAGCCAAGCAAAAGCATCCCATAGCCTTAGGTCTGACAGTCTGTTAAATGGATTTGTATGCACACAAGAAGTGTCTTTCTGAAACACGAAGATGCCCAAGAGAGAAACTCTGGAAAGGTTTTGCAGACATTTAATAGTTCAAGACATTATTTGTTCAATAACAAAAGAAAAAGGTTTAGAGAGCAATCAGATTTTCATGGACAAAAGCTAGGCTCTTGTCCTGAGGGGAGAAAGGATCATAGGCAGCGATTTTTGTATCTGTCAGGAAGAGATGCAAAAGAAAAAAAAGGGTTTGACAGCTGGAGAAGAGAGAGAAGAGAAAGAGCTTCTCATTCTATCTCATCTATTTTGTATGCTTTTATATTCAATTTCCTCTGAGTGCAGTTTCTAGTTCTTTCCTCCCTTCTCTATTTAAATTATTTCATTCTTTCTTGCACTCTTCCCAGCACAAAAATTAATTCTTCTTCATGCTCCTGCTCAGTGCTTTTCCCCATCCCACTGTCCTTCAACATTCTCAATATTTAACCACATCATTCCTCTAACTTTCTTAACCCCACTTTGGTTACGTACACCTGTGCTGGTATGGCTGCTGTGGTCTTCTCCGAGTGCAAAAGGCAGTGAGAACTGATTACAAGCATGGCTATCCACTTCTCTGCCCTAGAGGAAGTGGGCAGATGCCAGCTCATAAAAGTAGCTAACTGCTCCTCAAGTAATGTGAAGGCTTCTTGAAATCTCTCAAAGGATCTGAAACACATTTGGTTCTCCGGCTTGGTTCTCTCATATCTCCACTTTGTTTCTACCATTCAAATGTGCACTAGGAAACCAGCACTAAGACTGATGAGCCCAGTAACCCTGTGGCAATAGTGTGGCCATAGAGCCAACTGTGCAATAGGAAGAAAGCCTTGAATTGAGAAGTCTAAGAACTATAACAGTGCCAACACGAGGAGGCAGATACTAACCTCCAAGACCTCTTACAATTTCACTACTACTTCTACCTTAAAATACTACTGATTTTGAATAAAAATGAAGGGGCAAGCCAGTGAAACACTGCTAGTTTTAAATCAGGCAAGACAACCTGTTTTTTACCTATATAGACACGAGTGATACATATTTGGGCTACAAAGGTGTCACTAATTTACTGATGCCTGTTCTGAGTGTGGAAATAAAATGCCATATTCCTAACCAGAGCAGTGATTGTGTCCAGAGAAAAGAACATTCATGTTAACTGCAGGAATGGTTTTGTAGTTCAGTCATGAGTCTAATGGTTGACAATCAGCCATTGGAATAATTCCCCAGGGAAGTGGTGAAGTCCCCAACATTAGACATTTTTAATATCCAGCTGAACAAGATGCTGTGCCATCCTAGAATCACAGAATCATGGAAACATTCAGGTTGGAAAAGACCTTCAGGATCACCAAGCCCAAACAGTAACCATACAAGTTTCTCCCTAAACCATCTCCACAAGCACCACATTCAAATGATTTTTAAACACATCCAGGGTTGGCGACTCCACCACCTCCCTGGGCAGCTCATTCCAACACCTGAGCACTCTTGCTGGGAGAAAAAAATTCCTAATGTCCAGTCTAAACCTACCCAGTTGCAGCTTGAGGCCATTCCCTCTTTTCTACCACTAATTACCTCTGAGAAGAGACCAGCACCATGGAATCACAGAACCACAGAATTGGTTTTTTTGGAAAAGACCCTCAGGGTCACCAAGTCCAAATGATATCCCTACTCTACAAGGTTCACCCTAAACCATCTCCCTAAGCACCACATCCAAACAAGTTTTAAGCACATTGACAGGTGGTGACTCAAGGACCTTAAAGATGAAGTCTGACTACTAAGACCACCATGGGCATTAAACTGTATCCCAAAGTGTCATATCTAGACTGTGCTTTTGCCAAGAAAGATTTGACCAGATGGTCCTTGAGGCCCTTTCCAACCTGGAATTCTGTGGTTTTGTGGTCTGACACTCCATTCAGGAGCTGGTTTAAGCCGGAACTGAATCTCAGCTGCTGCCCTGGAGTTCCTGTACACCAGCAAAATCTTTTGAGTATAAACAAATAATTTTTTTGCATGTGGGAGGATGATGAGACCGGAAGGTGTCTTTAATTTTGACAGGGATTAAGACGATGCTTGCAGCATAATGTTTTGTTGGCCAGGGAGGAAAAAAAACCTGAGCCTCAGCTTCTTAAATGTCATGGCGTTTCCATAGGAAAGATTTTTATTAGGAAATGTCAAAGCAAATATCTAAGCCTGGGACAGCTCAAAGCTGCCTGTCATCCATACAGTATTGATGGATTCTTGGCTGTCTCTTTTGTTAAGTAAATGAGAATACTGGCTTCATGAATTGTGGTTACATGTCTAAATGCAAGAGCTGCCCACGCAAAACCTGTGTTGGAACTTTCTAAGCTGACATGGTCGATAGAAGTGAGAAGTTCTGATTCAAAATAAAGAATCAGGACATCTGTT
>VWZI01016912.1:178094-311453 GCA_013396835.1 Psilopogon haemacephalus | reverse complement strand
CACCCTGCTGAGGAAATTTCTGAAGAGATTGAAGTCTGCTCTTCTGAAGTCCAGAGCACTGAGTTTACTGTGTACTCACCTTGATGCTTTGAGGATCTTAAACTCTACCATTTCATGGTCCCTGAGGCTACCCTTCAGCTTCACTTCACTCACCAGCCCCTCCTTATTGGTGAGGACTAGGTCCAGCACAACACCTTTTCTTGTGGGTGCCTCTACCACTTGGAGGAGGACTTTATCATCAGTGCATTTCAGGAACTTCTTAGATTGCTGGTGCTGTGCTGTGTTGTCCTTCCAACAGATGTCAGGGTGGTTGAAGTCCCCCATGAGGACCAGGGCCTGTGAGTGTGAAGCTTCTCCTACTTGTTTGTAAAGGGCCTCATGTGCTTCGCCTTCCTGATCAGGAGGTCTGTAGCAGACTCCTACGATGATGTCCCCTTCCCGTGCCTTCCCTTTAACCTTTGCCCATATGCTCTGTGTTTTGGCGTTGCACATCCCCAGGTTGAGCTCCATGGATTCCAGTTTATCATTGATGTAGAGGGCAACACCTTCTCCCCGCCTGTCCCTCCTGAAGAGTCTATACCCATCTATCCCTACGCTCCAATCCTGAGATCCATCCCACCATGTCTCAGTGATGCCAGTGACATCATAACCCTGTAGACTTGCACATCTGTCTTCCCAATGAGTTGCTGCTGTGCCAGAGGAACAAGTACTTGTAAAACATATTAAAAGCTTGTGTAAAATTCCATTGCTTTGACAAAATGAAGTCATATTAAGAGACAGAATTTTGCACTGTGCCCATATTAGGAAAATGAATTCTTTGGATTTTTTTTTTTTTTTTAATCTTCACAGGTGGCCAAGCTTTGGAGTGCAGGAGGAGAAATTACTTCACCATATTCAGCTGTACTGGTTGTTATTTCTGGCTGTTACTTCTGATTAATTATTATTGTTTTTTTAATTCATATAAGTCCTCTGGGTGAGTTTTATAAAACATTTATTTTTATTGCTTATATAAGTACCTAAAATGTTTTTCTTGGTAGACAAATGTACTGTTTTTGCCAAAACAGATTCTGTTTCAATTTTTGGAACTTGTTGGAAAGCTAATATTCTCATTTTCTGTGGTGTCTATGCCATATTATTAAACTAGGTTTCATGGAGATGGAAAATGGTTCTTGACAGGAATCATAACCATTTGTCTAACTAACCATATGGCTTTATCCCATTTGGAATTTTATGCCATTCCTCTTATACAGTGATGCTTAACCCATAACCTCTTAGCTGGCTATAAGCCTTCAGAGGTCTGCATTGTAAACATCTCAAATACTTCATGGCTGTGTCTGTCCATCCATGTTCTGGGAGAGAAGTAGACTTGTGCTGGACCTGTGAATACTCCTGTTTTGGTGCATTTGAGGAAGTGGAGCCACCAAGATCACTGAAAAGATGGAACCGCTGAGAGAGTTCTGAAAGAGAATTCTCTATCTGTAGTCCAGCAGGCAACTACATTTTATAAACTGAGCAGGTATCTTATTAAAAGTAGATATGGTTCTTACCATTAGTGTTTCTAATGCAAAGTTATTATAACACTTCAATGCTCTAGTGATTAGAAACCTTGTAATTCCCAGCTTAAATGTGGTAGTGATAGGTTTTATACTCACTCACTCTTCTGGAAAATATGTGCAAGGTTAAGCAGCTATTTTCATATTTTTTTTCCTGATGGATTTGTAGACAAAGTCTCTCATGAGCCCTTGTTTTGCTTGAATAAGTAAGACATGCTCTTAGTTTCCTGTCATAAGACATTATTTTCATTTATCTTGCCACACTCTTAGACTTTCTGCATGCAGATTCAAGCCTGACTTCACCCTGAATTTGACTTGTACAAAATACTCAGGTAATGCATTACTGATGCTTTGCAGAATTTACTGGCTTCATTTATCTCTCCTGGAACTTTGCTGGTACAACTCAGGATCATGGTTGTATTTTCTTGCAGAAATGATTTCTTAAAATGTTTGGATCAGCTGTTTTCCCTCAGTTTTTCCTCAATGGTTTCCAAATAACTGACAATAGAGTAAGAAACACAAAGCACTTTATTGTTTTTATTAGTCCGCTTTGCATGCCTGTTGCTTATGTTCTGGTCATTTTGTTTCCCCTGTGTGATGTCTACTGACTTCACATTGTCATGAGAGTGATGTGAAGGATATTGATAGAAATACTAAATAAAGTGAGGCCCAAGACTGATGTTTCAGGAAGTCACCATTACTAACTTTTGACCTGATACTGCTCCCTTTCAGTGTGATGCATGGTTATCTAACTTTTATTAGTGTTTTGTTCACCACATTACCTATGCCAATTCCATCATCTCCACCTTAGTTCATACTTTTGCATGTAACAACCCATCAAAAGCTACATGTGAGTCTAAGTAGTTTCACCACTGTGCTTCATTTCTTTTATTGAAAAATAGAGACACAGAGTGCAGTAATGTAGCAAGTAATGTAGCCTTTGACATCATGGCCAAAACCATCATCCTTCAGTTGTTTTTAATCATTATCCCAGCTTAATGGCAGAGAGGTCCTGCTGCTTTCCTTGTCTTGTACATGTGAAAACGTTTTTGCTCTGTGTTTTACTATCTTCATTCTCTTCCAATTTGAATTTAACATTTCTTATTTCACATCTTTTCTAGATTCTAAGGCAGCTTTTTTACTGATTAATATTTTCCTCTTTTCAGCACTGCATAGTAGTAATATATTCCTTGAGATGGTTATCTAACAGGTTTGAAGCCTAATCCTACCTACATTCATTCCCATGCTTCCACCTTTATCTACGATTAACTATTTTCATTCTCTTTTAATGCAAAACGCTTAAGACCTCTCTCTCATTCAAATCCTGAAATCCCTTCCATAGTTTGATTTATTTAATTCAATCACACTTTTTAGTTATTAAAGCTTGCCATTTTAGAATAGTGTGTTTTAGATACAAACCCACTTTTGTTTATCCTTTTTTAAATTGTATTCAATTTTTACATGGTCAGCCATGTAAGGTTGTTTTCCTTGATGCCCTTGACAAACATAGTAATTACTTACCAGAGTCAAAGGTAGTATCCTCTTTTTACGTGAAGAACTATACTGCTGTTGATGTGAAGAACCCTTAGACCTTACTCATTTCTAGTGTTCGGATAATTAACTTATTTTTCCATGTGTCACATTTTCCAGTCATATTTCCCTTTCTAATCATAATACCGAGTTCCCTAAAGATACCAAAACCCAAACATTGGAGTTTATGGTCCAGTAAATCTTCTCTACTCCCCATTCTCCATAGATACTGTCAGATGAGTCAGTGCTGTGGTTTACACACTGATCGTTAGTCTGTATTTCTAAGGTGAATAGTTTTAATCTTTTTTCACTTCCTTGCTTCCATAACCACTGATGGAAATTCTTGCCTTTACATCATGACATTGCTTCAGTACACTGTGGCATGGTTTTGTTTAATCACAGGTGTGGGATTTTTAGCCTTGGTAAGAAAAGGTTCAGAAATGACATGTAAAAATGATGGATACTTGTTTACAGCCCTTCCTGAAAAGATCTCATAATGCATGCTAAACTTTACAAACCAAATACCAGTTACTCTGTTGGAGGAATTACATCACTCATCATTGAAATGCAGCTACCTCAGGGAGAAGGCAAGGAACTTTTTAATAGTCTACAAAAGTATTTCAACTCTTGAGGAGAGAAAATGAAAAATACCATGATCGACTAAGCAGAAAAAGAATGTGTAGGGAAGTAAGTTGTATTTTAACTGGATGTGAGCCAGATACCTAGGAAAGACCTGGTGCTAATACAAAAAATGGATATGTGATTTTAAAGTCACAAATTATCAAGTCCTTTGGTTTATATTTACATCTTAAAACACAGCTCGTTACACAGCAGAATGGTAGCAGAGCTTTCTTTCATAACTAGGTTACCAGCATTGCCTTCTTCAGTAGACAGGAGTCTAATTTCCCCAAGAATCTACAACAATGGAGCTCAGGGCAGATTGGCTCTTTCTGCTATTTTAAGGGTGCTTTTACTTTTTCTTGCAATTTTAAACTGGTTGAGATGTAAATTAAGACTTTAGAAAATGTTCTATTGCATTAGTGTCTGACAAACAAACTAGTAAGAGAAGAGATTCCCTTACTTCTTGCCTGCCCAAATACTCAGGAGAAGTCTCTATCCTGACTACTATTTTTGAGTGTGCTTCCTTAGTTTGTCTCCAAGGTCTTTGAATGGAGAATTCATAGAGAAATAGAAAACAGGATAATGATGGGCAGTCACAAGGCAATATGCCACCTTAACAATTACAGCAGATAAGGAGTCCTTTTTACAAAGGTTACAATTAAAGTGGATTACTCTAATCACCCTGTTAGTCTGTCAACAGCATTTGTAAAAGCCTGAACTCTAAGTTTTAGCTAGAACCATCACCTGCGTGAAGGTGAAAGTGGTTGGAACCTGTTACGAATAACAAATCTGCATCACAGACAGGATCAGTAGGATCATGATGATGAATTAGCTGTTTTCAACATATGCATACACAATACAGAGGTTTTATTAGTTTTAATTACATTTTTAATGAGATATTGTAAGGATGTATCAGGATGAGCAGAGGCAGCATCAATCCATCTGCTCTTTTTGGGATTTTTCCACTGGAGACTGGGGCAGAGTTCTTCTGGGAAGGGTTTCCTTGCAATTCACAGACTCACGCAGTTAGGGCTGAAGTGGACTTTCCATCTCACTTTCTCATGTCCTCCCCTGGTCAGGTCAGTAAGATCAGAGGATACATCATCACAGAATTAACCAGGCTGGAAAAGAACTTCCAGATCATAAAGTCCAATAACACCATCTATCAAACTAAACCATTTCACTAAGCACCACATCCAGTCCTTTTTTAAACACTTCCTGGGATGGTGACTCCACCACCTGCCTGGGCAGCCCATTCCAATGACCAATCACTCTTTCTGTGAAGATTTTTTTTCCTAACATGCAGCTTAAACCTCTTTTGGTGCAGTTTGAGACTGTGTTTTCTCGTTCTGTCACTGGTAACCTGGGAGAAGAGATCGACTCTCAGCCCCTTTCAGGTAGTCTCCCTGGCTCTAGCAGCTTTCCGTAGTTCAGTCATCAAGGTCTGCCCTGAGCCTCCTCCAGGCTATTCAGCCCCAGCTCCCTCAGCCGCTTCATGTTGTGTGCTTCCCAGACGTTTGAACGCGGAGATGCCTGCTTCTAATAGCTGAAATGTTAGACTACACAGATGGAGAGTAGAACGTGTTCTCATAGATTGAGTTAGCCCTTCAGGACAGTTCCTGAAGGAACCCAGGGCTGGAGGACAGAAATTATATTTACGCCTTTTGGGGAGTGAAAATGAAAAACGCTGCACAGTGATTGAAAGTTTAAAGGGACATTCTATTTACCAGTACATATGTACAAAAATTCAGGTAGATTGAATACATTCACAAATTGGGCCAAGACTATCAGACAAAAATCTTCTAGTATACTCCGCCCCATCCTACCTCAGCAGGCCTGAGAGTAGGTTAAAGTTTCAGATACTGTGATACCGGGAAATGGAATAGAATAACAATATTACAATATCCTGGGATGACCAGGTCTCCTCCCTTGGGACACTCTTATCTCATTCTGGAGGCCTTTGTAGTCTTCTTAAGGGCACCAGGGACTCAAAACCACCACATATGTATTGCTCTTTATGTATATAAGCATACGTGTATTTATAATGATATTATATAAACAATGGTAATGTATATACATCATATATGTTACCTGATGCTGTATATAGATTTCTATATGCATAAATAATAATTACTGTGCATTAGTTGTGCTGGTTTGAGGCTAATTGGAATATTTTAATGAGAGAAATTAGATCACTGGCTGTGAAAAGAAAATAATAGTGATGTCTGTATCACTCATTGGTTCTGCGGAGGGACATAAAATATAAATAAATAAAGACAGGAACTTCTTTGGACTGTGTGTCTGGCTGCATCTTGCCTTAACTCCTCTGCATGGAACTAATGTAACCCGATCTAACTGCTTCCTTTTTAACTCCTTATTGGCTTTTGACATCTCACCTCAGATCTCTGCAAAAGTAATCATGAGCTATATGAAGTTTTATCTGGTTATTTCTGAGATAAAGTGTGGGGTGGAAAGGAGGGAGATTGGCCAGGAGCCCTCCTGGGTAGTCTGGCTGTTTGGAAGGGATTTTGAATTTCTATATTACTTCTAACTTGTATATAATTGTAAATATCTGTAAATATTGTGTACATATGCTTGTAAATAGGTGCTAGGCTGTAAAATACAGCTTCATCCTTAATTTCCAGCCAGCTGAGTAAGACTGGTGAATCTTGTGGTGGTGAAACTCCCAAATCACCACATTAGTTTCGTAAGGAAGCTCCTAAATGGGTGATGGAATGTTGCTAGAGCCAGGGAGAACCTGATTTTCTGGAGAACAGATTGGGATACTAGACAAGGTAAGAGAGAGAACAAAATGTGCCTGAAGCTTTTAAAGCGGTGAATGCTGAAAACTACATTGTATGAACTGAAGAAATTAAAACTTCAGTGATTTCTCTGGAAGTGATAAAATTTAAAGGCAAGAAATATATATTTTTTCACTATAAGTAATTAAGTAATTTTTTCACTATAAGTAATTAAGTAATTTTCCAAATATGTAAGTAGGGCCAATAGTTTGATGCAACTTATTTAAGGAACAGGCAATAAAAGTACTGATGCTTTTGGTTCAGATAAACAGCAGCTGTCCACAAATGGACATTTAGAGTTATTAAATGGTCAGGTTACTCAAACATTGCACACCTAGTTTTAATTTTGATGAGGTTACTCTACATAAAAAGTGACTACTGAGAGTCATTAGCAGAAAAGAAAATGCCATTTTCTGTTGAGGAGAAAAACTCATTAAGCAAAGTGGTTCAGTTTTAACCAAATTATCTTTAGAGAAGAAGCCCAACACCAATGAAACATTGTGAGAACATTTAATCTGGCTTAAAAAAAAAAAAAAAGTCTTATTAAAAGGCCTCTAATTACAGGATCAAAGAGTAATTCAGATGGGAAAAGGCATCAGGTTTCTGGTCCAGCTTCCTGCCTAAAGCGGGACCATCTCTGGGATCAGACAAGGCCACGTGGGGCTTTCTCCGTGTAGGCCTTGAAACCAGGTAAAGATGGAACCTGCACAACCTTACTGGCAACTGTTCCACTGCTTGACTGTCACCCGAGTGAGAATATTTTTCTTTGCATCCATACTGGACTGAACTGTTTTAAACTTGTGTCCATTGCTTCTTGTCTTTCTGTCACAGAACTGATCCTCCCAGTTGTTCATCTGAAAACTTGCTTGCAAGTCCATAATTATACAATGTGCTTGTGAAACAAATGTCAGGGAAAACACCCACCCTGGAGATTCTGAGTACCTTCTTCTGGCCAACACTGCTGATACTGATTACATGGAAACTAATATTAGATTAGGCAGGCTGTTGTTCATACATTTGTAAATGTTATGTCTCTCTCTTTTTGTTTGGCTGTGATGAACATTTTTCCAGCACCTTCTTATCCATACTGTTTCCTGGAAAATTTTAATGTTTTCTTTTAGTCAGTAAAGGAAAGCATGACTATTAAGAAACTAAACAAAATCTGCATGTAATTACGTTCTGAGTGGCAGTTTTCCGTGTATGTATTTTACTATGAAAATTTAATAAAGAGATATTAAGAAAATTTTCACTTTAAAAGAACCTTGAAATGTCTTTCATAATGACATCTGATATTCCATTACAGTCGTGTTTCAAAAGTGGAAGGTTTAGGCAGCTGTCTACCAAAACACTGGATGTTGATGTAGCAAGCTTAGTAGGCTCTGGATAGAATATGTCATCAGGTCCCTCAGAGGAAAGATTTTATTGAGGGTTATGTAAATAAAGCATCTTGACAGACTTGGGAAAAAGACATTAATGTAATGCAAAATAGATGTTGTCTATATATTGTAGATGATGGGTAAGTGTACATTGTAAAAGGTCAAGTCATAAGTATTCATACAATCCATATAATCACACATTCTTAAGTCAGAAAAAGAGTATCAAAATCTGGCCCACCACAAAGGACCTTATCATAGTACAAGAGTCAGGATAAGGTTGCTACCAAGCTAGTCTAACTTAATGCTGAAGACTGTGGACAAGAGTCCACTTTTGCAACAAACATCTGCTAGCACTTAATAAATAATGAAACAATCCTGCATTTAATGGGATCTGTGGGTTGTCAATAACTTTACACCAAGACTTTAATTACATTTCCTAGGTTTTTTTTCAACAAAATAAAATACAAAAAAAAAGAATGACTGAAAGAAAGTAAGTATGTTGTGGGAAGTACCTTTAAGATTAGCTTATTTCTGGCTCAGTTAGCCTGATCTACAATCAGAATGTGAGATTTAGGAAACTTTTTCTTTTTTTGGCTTGTAAGGCCATTTTCATTGGACTACACTCAAATTGAATCTTTGTCCAGCAACAACAACCTCCTTAAGCTGTCCATTTTCACATGCACACCTGTTAATATATTTTACAGGAAATACTAAAAATACATTACAAGTAGAGACATAACATATGTCAGTAAGAATAAATTAGGTGATTTAGAATCGCATTAAAAACCTCAAGGTGTCTGGTTGGTTAGCCATGCTCTAAAGTGTTGCAGATTGACCTCAGCTGGAAACAGGATATGGCCAAGCAAGTAAAGATTGCTGCAAAGGATCCCTGTCATTCCTGCTCTCTTTGTGTATCACATTACAGTTGCACTCTGGTCTCTTGGTATGCAGCTAAAGTTTATTGAAAAGTATTCCGTGATCTGTGATGAGATGGGCCAGAAGTAGGCAAAACTCTGTGTATCTGCATCTATTGCAGGACTTGGAGGACTGAACTCAGAGATCCATTTGGCCCCTTTCAACAGCAAATCCACAGCTGAGAGCAAAGAGGGAAATAGACTGGAGGTTTAAAACTACGGTGGCTGAAAAGCTGAGGAGGAACTCAACAGGAAGCAAGGAGAGACACTCTAAGACAAAAAACAAGCTCCACCTTGAAACAAGGAATACCTTACTTCCTTTAGAAAGATCCAGGCATTTCTTGTATAGAATAAATTGCAGTTTGTTTTTTTTTTGCTGAATCTGTGGCTTCCTCAACTGTCACCTATATCAACAGTAAATTGGAATGTGCCAGGTTAGTTGGGGAATGCTTGATCTCCTGAGACACCTTTGTGCCTAGACAAAAGGATTGAGAACGCCTGGGTTTTTTGAGCCTTAGATCAGGAAAGTATATGGAGCAGTCTGCTCTCACGAAGCATGCCACTGAACTGATTGCTGAAGCCTTCCTTATCAGGAAGAATCTAAATTCTTTTAAGACCAGTGTATCTGTACTGACATAGAAATAGGATTAATATGTATAGAAAAGGTTAATTGGCACTGATCAATACCAGGTGATCATAAATGCAAATATGAATACTAGTTAGATATAAAAATTGCCATTTTATTTTTTGTCTAATGTAACTAAACACTCCCTAAATTGTACACACTGTCTACTTATCTCTAAAATCACTCTACCAATAACCACATTTTAAAACATGACTTTCAAAACACTTAATAACTTGAGCAGATGTTCGGTCAAACATATTTTATGAGAGATGTCAGAAAGCTCTAGGAGATAAAATTTGGGATGGAAATGAGAACTTTTAAATAGATACATAAACAAAGTCATTTTTAGTAGGTCCACAGTAACTGCACATGTAAGAAAAATGCTACAAATCCTTTCTGCCTGTCATATGTTAAAGAAAGCAAAACTAATCAAATGCTGAAAGGTAGGTTGGTGTTCTGATTAGCTAAATGTAATTATCTCAAATAATTTTTTTGTTTTCTAAAGTACACTAGGGGTTAAGCCTATCAAACAAAAATTCATATGGTCCTGGATTTTTAAATTTCCATCTTAAAATAACAATACTGACCTTGGCATGAGGCAAATTCTTGGGATTAATGACCAGTTTGGACTGATGATCCTTGGTTGTGCTGCTGATCTTCATCCCCTCCCAGCTGGTCATGAGACCTCAGGAAATTTGCTGCACTTTGTAACTTCTTGTATCTCCCATGTATAAAACTCAGGATCTACTACAAATACATAAGTGGTACTTTACCTTGAGGACTTTGCAACAGAAAACAAAGCAAACCAGCTTTGAAATGCTGAAAAATCAAAAAGGCAAATTATGTGACCTTGATAAAAATATTAGTTATAGTTTTACTTTTGTGTGGTTTTCTTTATGAATCTTGGAGCAATTATTGAAGAATATTACAAAATACAAAAAAATGTAGTGCTTGGCATTGACTGGTTGAGTAATTTCTGAAACAGCTATCAACTTCCAATTTAAATGCCAAACACAATATTTTGCCTTGATGTAATTCTTCAAAGTACCTTTCTTTGTTCTTTCACTGGAAATGGTGCAAATCAGAACAATGCTTTTATGAAGATGTAAGATGAACAGAGTTTTACTCATCGATTATTCTCTCTCCCTACCTGTCACATAGTTAGCCTGTGCCCTTAGCTGCAGTTTATAGGTGGAGATTGTGCAACAGAGAGGATATCCAGTTTGTCCAAGACCTTACAAAGAGCCATGTATATGGAGTTATAGTTAGAAAATGAGGTTTTCTAGATAAAGACAATGCTAGCATCCCTTCCTGAAGGCCATTTTTCCTTCTTTGCCTGTTACAAGGATGTGATACTTACATACCTGGTGATGGTCTCTGAACCAGAGCTGAGTTGCCTTTCTTAGCACTAAGAACTTCATCAGAGTTCCAGATACAGAAACAAATAGGAAGGAAAATAAGTGATGTGATACTCCTTTTTAGAGCTGGTTAAACTGACAGTTCTGGAACAACAAAGAACTCAAAACTCGTGACTGAAACCAGATATAAGTGCTTCATGGTTTCAAAGGTGCTGCTGTTAAATTTGGGTCTAACTAAAGTTCTTTCTCCCTCCAAAAATCAACAAATAAGAAACCAGGAGTTTGACTAGACATTTCAGAGTACTTTAGACATGTAAGTTAATGCCTGTAGAATTTATTTACACAAAGACACTTTTCTTTGCAAATTAATGTCTTTAAAGGCCAAGGAGGCAACTTATTCATAGAATGCATTGGGTTGGAAGGGACCCTCAATGGTCAACTAGTCCAAACCCCCCTGCAGTGAGGAGGGACATCTTCAAGGTTTGACATGTGTGACCTGCACTGGATTATGTGGACCTGCTCTGGCAGGGGGGTTGGACCAAAAGATCTCCAGAGGTCCCTTCCAACCCCTAACATCCTGCAGTGTTGTGACTTTGAATGTCTCCAGGGATGGGGCCTTCACCACCTCCGTGGACAACCTGATCCAGTGTTACCACCCCCACAGTAAAGAATTTCATCCTAATGTCCAATCTAATTCTACCCTTCTCTAGTTTAAAACCATTTTCCCTTACCCTATTGCTATATGTCTATTTAAGAGGTGTCTTCCAGCATTCTTGTAGGCCTCCTTCAGGTACTAGAAAGCAGCTATAAGGTCTCCTCCAAGCCTTCTCTTCTCAGTGCTGGAACTGGCAATCTACCATTCTGTAGAACAAAAGCTATGTAAGTTATAAAAAGTGTATATGGAACAACCTTTATAAAATTGCCCATGGCAGAGGAGTTGCAACTGAATGGTGTTTAAGGTCCCTTCCAACCCAAAACCATTCCATTATTCTATGATGTGCAGGCTCCCTGCTGCTGCACAGCGCACAGAAATGTGCCTTGTTCCTGTGAGGGTAATTTATGAGGTGAAGTTCAGCACTGGCTGAGTTCATAGAACAAATATCACAGAATGGTTTAGGTTGGAAGGGACCTCAAACTAGTTCCAACCCCGCCCCAGGCAGGGACACCTCCCACTAGAACAGGTCGCTCAAGGCCTCATCCAACCTGGCCTTGAACACCTCCAGGGAGGTAGCAGCCACAGCCTCCCTGGGCAACCCGTTCCAGTGTTTCACCACCTTCACTGTCAAGAACTTCTTCCTAACATATAGGTTAAATCTCCCCACTTCCAGTTTAAGAGTTCAGGGTTGAGGGTGCACAAGCTGACACTGCGCAGAAGGAGCCCACCTCGGCCGCTCAGGCGCACGGGAGCAGGCGGCAGGCACGGCCCGAGGCAGCGCGGAGACGCCTGGCAGCAGCGCCACCTGTCGGCACAGCCGGGGACCGTCCTCCGCCGCCTGCAATCCGCACGCGGGCCCGCGGGTTCCTGCCACCCTGGGGATAGCAGAGGTCCCTCGCCCGTGTGCCTCCCGAAATCACTGCCGAACAGACACAGCCGTCTGTGACACACCTTATTGAGAAGTGAATTTGAAATTTGTGCCACTGATGATGCCGCACTAAGAAGTTGTGCCTGGGCAAGAACGCTTGTTCTCCATCCATCCGTGAGCATCTGCAGTGGTCCATGATAAGGACGGTAAGAGAAAATTAATTTCTCAGTCATCAGCAGACGGAATAATGTCAGCCTGGCTCTGTGTCATGCTGGGAGCAGTCAGAGGACAGACTCAGCATGGTTTACTTCACTGTGAAGATCGTGCCACACTTGGGATGGTGGTGAGCTCCATTCAGGTCTTCTGAAGCTGGCTGGTCTTCTCTCAGAAGAATGGAATGCTTGTAAATGGTTTTGCCAAAGAGACAAAAACTTACTTTAAAATTGAACAGTGTTGCCCATCCTCTCCTTCTCTTTGTGACTTTCTCACTACTGTTTTTACTAACCTAGGGCCTACATTGCATATCAGCAGTGTTCTGGCTAGTGGAAGGTACACAAGAACTGTGGAACTGCTATATTTTAACATCCAGGAAGATCATCAGTTAAAGCTATAAACACCTACTGTGTGTTTGATTTCCAGTGTGATTTCTGTCTTTGTGCAGAAGCAGGATGGAGCAAGCGAAGGAGTGGTTTACCGAAGAGTAGAAAAAGCAGCAAAAGGCAGTTGCTTTATATGGACTTTTGTTATTGCCAAAGCACTTTTTTCAGGAGAAAGATCAGAGCCAGCTTCACTCACACACTGTATATAAATTTGATAAACCTTTTCTTTGAACTATTTGCATGCAGTGTAAGCTGCATCCAAAAATCCACAGAACTCTAAAAAGTTAACAATTTATTGAGTTCCCCTACTATATTTTCATAATACACAGTGCAAACAATTAGCCTTTTCTCTACATCTAACAGGATTTTACTAAGCTAAGAAGATGTTCAGAAGCTAGGAGAAATATGGTTTTAGTGCAAACATAGAACCTTGTAATTTGGGGGGTTGAGGGGGTGAGGTGCGAAGAAGGAAGAGGACATGTCAAAAACCAACAGGGAGTTTATCTTTTGAAGAAGCCCTGTGATCTGATGAGGTAAAGGTGGAAATCTTCAGTCAGTAGGAAAAGTTTAGAAAAAAGGAGAACTGCATTAAGAGAAGCATTACCAGCAGGGCAAGGGAGGTGATTCTCCCCCTTTACTCTGCTCTCCTCAGACCCCACCTGGAGTACTGTGTGCAGTTCTGGAGCCCCCAGCACAAGAAGGACATGGAACTGCTGGATAGAGTCCAGAGGAGGGCCACAAAGATGATCAGAGGTCTGGAGCACCTCTGCTATGAGGACAGGCTGAGAGAGTTGGGGCTTTTCAGCCTGGAGAAGAGAAGGCTTTGAGGAGACCTTATAGCAGCCTACCAGTATCTGAGGGGGGCCTACAGGAGGGCTGGAGAGGGACTGTTCACAAGGTCTTGTAATGACAGGACGAGGGGGAATGGGTTCAAATTGGCAGAGGGGAGATTTGAACGGGATGTTAGGAAGAAATTCTTCACAGTGAGGGTGGTGAGGCACTGGAACAGGTTGCCCAGGGAGGTTGTGTCTGCTCTCTCCCTGAATGTGTTCAAGGCCAGGCTGGATGAGGTCTTGAGCAACCTGATCTAGTGGGAGGTGTCCCTGCCTATGTCAGGGGGTTGGAACCGGATGATCTTTGAGGTCTCTTCCAACCTAAACCATTCTGTGATTTAAAGGGGCAGGGGTGGATGCTGGAGGTGGCAGTTGGTTACCATAACAAGGGAAAAAAGGCTGAAGATTCCTGAAGGTCAGCCAACCTGGCTGCTGGGAAAAGTGAGTGGATGAATAAAGAAGGAAGGAATAGGCACTCTTCATCTCAAATACCCTACAACACCATTTTAATATACTAAGCAGCTTGATGCTGATCTTGGTTACTAGCTAAGATGCAGGGTTTTAGTTTTTTCAGGGAGACAAAAAGCAATAAGAAGAATGTGCAGCTAAAAGAACTTCATTGTTTTGGCCAATTCATAACATGAATTTAAATAACTTTTCTTCCTTTTTTTTTTTTTTTTCCTTTTACCTTATGACTTTTCACTAACATGAAGTTTGTCTACATTTTTTTCCTAAAAATGTTTTCTGATGTCACACCAACATTGAAACATGAGTGATATTTTTGTGTCATCAGTAAAAATAATGATTTAACTAAAAGTAAAAAGATATGCTTAGCCTTTTTCCATCTCTGTCTCAGTATCTCATACTTGAAGCAAACATCCCCAAATATTTGGTTATTGATTAACAGCAGCTAGGTTGGAAAGACTTCTCTAGAAATAGAGAGATATTTAGACAAACATAATGAAATATGTATTTTTGGTATCTCGACAGAGAATTTTTTCTTTCCTTCTGGCAGAACAGGAATATATTAATGAAGAGCTCAGGTTACTAAACATTTATGACATGCATAACTTTAGTGTTGACAGCAGTGGCTTAGGGTCATCTGAGATTTTCTAAATTCCTTGCAAATCCCTGCTTAAAGGGTTGTTATGCATAACTGTGTATTAATGGCAGCAATTTGATGAATTTTTATTAGAAAATGCATTAAAGAAATTAGATGCAGAAGACAGGATAACTGTCTTTTAAAGAGATTAGGAAGGGGATTGAATTAAAATTGCCTAGGTGAATTAAAATTTTATGATCCTTAACTTTTCAATGCCTCACTTTACAACTGTAGTTTTATTTGAACATAGTTCAAATGCATGATGCACATGTAGAAGAAGTAGATGCACTCTAAAATGACCAAAATCCTGCCATAATAGTAATGGATATCACTGTAATAAAAGCAGATTGTCTGGCGATCTTCATGTTGAGATTTTTCCTTCATTGTTAATGGTAGTGCTTAACTGCTTCTGACAGCAGTTTTGTATCTCTATTATCACAGAATCATTAAGATTGGAAAAGACCTTTAAGATCATCGAGTCCAACTGTATCCCAACTAGCATGACCACTAAACTATATGTAGTGGGTTAAGCAGTTACCTGCCCCCCCCACCTTATATAAACCCCAGCTAAGACTCAGGACACTGGAAGTTGATAAATGAAGCTTTATATTTACAGCGATGCAAATATACAAGCAAATATTTACAAGATATAACAGATTTTTGCAGAAATATACAGTAAAAAAGGTAATACAACACCACACCCCTCCCGGAGACCAAAATCCCCAAGAGAGGGTAACCAAACCCCCCTACCACCTTTCCTCCCTTTCCCCAGCTTTATCTCACCACCTCTTGATGCTGCAGATAAGCCGAAGATCAGAGAGATTAGTGGTAGGAGAAAAAGTTAGTTGTTTTAGTGATTTTACTCTGAATTTAGCCAGCAAGACCGAGAGACAAAGGAGAGAGCGGCCAGAGCCAGCACAGACCCAAAGCAGACTGGCTATCTGATTGTTTTGAGAACATTTCTTAAAACAATTTTTTTTTTTTCTGTCTCAGTAAAACTTGGTGAAGTGACACACTGTGTTTAACTCTCTCTCAGCCAATAGTCTAATTTCTCACTCAAATTCTCCAATTAGCTCAAACCAACACACTATATCCTGAAGCATCACATCTACAGCCTTCTTGAATACCTTCAGGGATGGTGACTCCACCACCTCCCTGGACAGCCTGTTCGAACACCTCACCACTCTTTCAGTTAAGATTTTTTTTCTTAATGTTCAATATAAACCTCCCCTGACACAACTTAAACCCATTTCCTCTCGTACTATCACTAGCTACTTGAGAGAAGAGACCAACAATATCCTCACTACAATTTCCTTTCAGGTAGTTGTAGAGAGCAATAAGACCTCCCCTTAGCCTTCCCCTCTCCAAACTACAAAATCCCAGTTCCCTTGGCCACTCCTCATACTACATGCCCTCCACAAACCTCTCACCAGCCTTGTTGCTCTTCTCTGGACATGCTCCAGGACTTCAATATCTTTCTTGTAATATTGCTTAACATGTTTTACTGTGAGAAAAAAGAAAAAAAATACCTAGAAGTATGATAGGAAATAAGATTCAAACGAATAAAAGAGAATTTCACCCAACGTTTGTGTGTTAAAGCTTCATCTCTACTTCAAATTTATTCTGGAGCTGTAGAGGGGGGTTAAAATCTACTGTTTTACCATATGCTGATCCAGCATATGAAGTGGTTTTTGATACATGTCAATGGGCCTTGCTTTAGAGGCAACAAAATGGGAAGCTCCTCATCAGCTGCATGCTGAGCCTTGATGGGGACACTGTGCATCAAGTTGTAGGCTGCATCCCTCTGACAAATTCTGCAGGATCTCTATTTCCTGACACTCAACATCTGTCCTGTGCCAGTGCTCCTGGTAGATGTTCAGATTTTTGTATATTTTTGTACGCTTTACCTACAAATTTAAGGGAACATGAAGGAAATACTTGAGGATTGTGGAGGGGTTGTGCAGAAGATACCTATATGGCAAGTCTAGCTTTAGTCTACCTGGAGATGTTGTCTGCAGGAGAGCATCAAAGAGAGCTCATCTGTTGGCCACTTCATGTGGGTGCCCAGCTCCCTCCTCAGGGTCTTAGCCCATACAGCTGCTCTAGACATCTCTACACAGATGTTCTTTGGGGGTTTCCTCCTCACAACAGGTACAGTGGGTGATGGCCAGGGGAACAGTGCCATGCCAGTGGCCAAGCAGTACAGATCTTATTCCTGTTCCCAGCCATATGAGAGGCAAACTTGGGCTAAAGGATTTCTGAACATTGAATAGTTACTGAGAGCAGGTAGCTGCATGTCAGTATGTGAGGAGGCTGTCCATGGTGTTCACTACCATTCCAGCAGTGCATAAGATCATGCCTCATTCTGGATGGCAGTAGTATGTCATAGCTACCTGGTAAGATGCCCCTAGCCTTGTTTGAAGGCACCATCAACATAATGGATCAAATCCTTGTCTCCAACTGTGGTCAAGGGCAGGTGCCTGGTCCTTAAACAGAACAGATATGGACAGTGGGAGTGAGTGCACCATTGGCAAGTTTGCAGATGACACCAAGTTCTGTGGTCTGGTTCATATGCTTGTGGGAAGGGATGTCATCCAGGACATGAGTATATTTGAGAGCCAGGTCCAAGGAAACCTTGTGAAGTCAACATGGCCAAGTGCAAAGTCTTGCACTTGAGTCAGGGCAATCCCAAACACAAATATAGGCTGGATGAGGAGTGGCTCAAGAGCAGTCTCCAAGAGAAGGACTTGGGGGTGTCAGCTGATGAAATACTCAACATGAGACACCAATGTGCGCCAAACTGCAGGTCCAGAAGGCCAGCCTTGTCCTGGGATGCACCAAAACAAGTGTGGCCATCATGACAAGTGAGTTGATTCTTCCTCTCTGCTCTGCTCTCATAGAACACCACCTGGAGCACTGTGTCCAATTCTGGTGCCACCAGAATAAAAGGGACATTGAACTGCTGGAGTGAGTTCAGAAGAGGGTGAAGAAGGTGGTCAGATGGGTGGAGCACCTCCACTATGAGGACAGGTTGCAGGAGTTGGGGCTGTTCAGCCTGGAGAAAAGGCTCTTGGGAGATCTTGTAGCAGTCTTCTAGTACCTGAAGTGGGCCTACAAGAATGCCAGTAAGGGACTTTTTACAAGAGATTGCAGTGATAGGAGGAGAGGGAATGGATTGAAGCTTGAGGAAGGTAGATTTAGACTGGATATTAAGAAGAAATTCATTACAGTGAGGGTGGTGAGACACTGGAAGAGGTTTCCCAGGCAAGTTGTGGATGCCCCCTCCCTGGAAGTGTTCAAGGTTAGGTTGGATGAGGCATTGAGCAACCTGGTCTAGTGGAAGGTGCTCATGGCAGGGGGGTTGGAATTGGATGATCTTTAAGGTCTCTTCTAATCCAAACCATTCTATGAATCTGTGATATTCCTAGTATGCTGCCTTGTCTTCTAGTACATAAAATGGATGAAGGAATTGCTTTATTTTCTGACCATCTCTTTTTGCCCAAAATCACCTCCCAGACACCTGAGCAGCATCCATCCAGAACAGCTACCCTAGCCTTCTCATCCTGATTGTGGCACAGGGAAGGACAGCTTTGGGCTGTCTCTGGATAACCACTTTCAAATTCAGGTGCACCGGAGCTATGGAGAATGGAGGCAGTGGTGAGATAGGGCTACACATACTCCTGAGCAGATTCAAAGCTACTAGGAGCAATTGACACAGACAAGTCTTGGTCAGGTCTGTAGAGTTAGGGCCTATGCATGGATCTTCTCTTACACATTTTCTGGTGAGGAAATAGGAAAGATGCTTGCATCTACTATTATGTCCACTTCTGTCCACTGGAGAGGATTAGGCAGCCCATCCCTGCTGTGCAAGGCAGGATGAAGAGCACTGTGGCCATTCCTGACAGATACCTACATGGTATCTTCTTAAAGATATCCATGATACAGGCCTCATCGTTTTCTAGGCAATCTACTGCACTTCTTCATTTTTTCTTAAGATTAGAAATTACTTTTCAAAATGTGTGTCCTAAACAGCTTTCATTCAGATCAAGCCTGTGGCTCGTTGTTGTTTCCACCAAAGACATAGATAGAAAAAGATAACTCCTTGCAGTAACCTGCACTGAAAGATTATAGTGTTTGTTGCTTAGGGTACCTACCACTGGGCTCTCTGCTCAATGTATATATTATATAATGTATATATTATGTCTTTCAAGACATGTTCTTCTGCCAAAGCATTCAATTTGAGTAAATATTAAAACTTACAGCAAGGGCTGTACAAAAGTTCCTTCCCAAACAAAACTATTATTTAGTGCTTAATTACTTGCTAGCAATTTGAATAGATGCTACAGCTAAACGTGGTCACTCCCGATTCACAACATATGTGTCAGAACAAGAGGAAAACAATTACTCCTTCTGTTCTATTCACATCACATTTACTGTGGAGAGAAAAAAAAAAGAAAAAAAAAGTTTCTTTCTTCATGCAGGAAGATTTTAAAAAGGGTTTCTTTTTTTCTCTCTAGCCGGGCCAACATTCCTTTCACATTAGATAACTTGAACGGATTCAAACCCCCATTCAAAGCAGGGTTCGTAGTACAAACATGCTACAGTTGTCAGCACACAATGCACAAACACACAGGGGCAAAAATAGAATGAGCAGAGCGGCCACCAGCCCGCACTGCTAAACTGCTTGTGGGAGGTGGGGAATGAAACTATTTTAATGAACACCAGCCAAGTTCATCGAAGCCCTAGAAAGTCTATATTTGGAGTAATTATATGACTGTGCTACATCTTTGCTAATTACAGCAGTCATGTTAAATAATGAAATTATTCAGCCATTTCCCTTTGTGTGAGAAATGTCCCCAGATGGTTACTCTCATCCATTTCATACCAGTGTCGTGCAGCAGCACTACTTATTAAGAGCATATGGGGAAATATTTTAAGTGCAGTGTAACTAGCTTTATACTGCAGTCCACTTTAAAGAAATAAACAAACTGCACTAATTCCTCAAATTTTTTATTCCACAAATGTTCTATAAAATTCTTGTTGTATCCAGGCTCTTACAACATAATTTTAGAAGCTGGCAAAGGAAGTAGGTGTTATAAAAGCAAGTGACTATTCTGTATGATTCACAGTGTGAAAAAAGAAAAAAAAAAAAAAAGTGGTAGAACAAGTGTTGTCTGTAGAAGTTTAAGTTATATATTCAGTAATGGAAATGTTCAGTCTCTATAAAATACAGTTTACCTCAGCACACTTTAGCTTCATCTGCTTGGATTCCACAGATTAGCTTTATAATACAACCATGGAGACAAGAGTTATTGAAATTCCACCTGTCCCCAGTGGTATGTACCCAAAAATGATGCCAAGTCTAGCATGATGTCAAGATGAATTCACTCACACAAGAGCAGAATTAGCCTAACTGTAAGCACTTAACATTATCCAGACACTCTTAGAAAAGAGAGAAAAGCTAAAGTGGGCTGAATTTTGATTAGGGAAAAAAATCATGCAAAAACTAACTACTAAGATTTCTGCCGAGTATTTATCTTTGAAAATTATTTTTTTTAGCCTTCTTATTTAGTGCTTAAACATGCCGTGGCACCAATATGCAAAGGGCTGACAGTAGTATATATATATACACAGGGCTCTCCCATTGCACCCTGATTGAACAATACAATAAACTCCTATGTGCTTATGCACATTGTTAGGGTGAATAATCATGGAACAGCTCCTGGAAGCTTTACCTGTAAAGACAGCAGAATAAAACCAGAATCAGATAGATATATTGCCAGCCTCAAGGTGATTTTCTAAGAAAACAAAACAAAACAAAAATTCTTTGCTTGTTTGCCATGCATATTAGTTTTTAAGCTCTCTGAGGTTTTGTGTAGGCCATTTTTTCACATAGCATGTCTGAAACAGGAACCATTTGGAACAGAGTCTTGGGTTAGATTTTTCAAGATTCCTTTGACTTCTCCTTTTAAAAAAACCAACAACAACAAAATTTATCTACATATAAACTGGCAGAGAGGTTAATTCAGTGTCTTTAAAAGCATTATTTCCTATAAGTAGATGCCTATATTCAAGAGATGGCCCATAAGGTTTTCTGCTAACTCATGATGCTGGTCCCTTTTTCTAAAAGGTGGCATTCTCTTCTTCCTTGGCTGACAGTTCCCTTCAGGCTGCTTCAGAAAGGAGCTCAGGCTCTGCAGACTAAGCAAGTCATCTCCTAAAGTCCCTGGGTAGTGAAACGGCCTCCACTTGGGAAGATGTCACACAGTGCAGATGAAAGAGCCTTTCTGTCTGACAGACACATCACAAAGGGCTGAGGCTTGCTAGAAACTGATAAAGGACAGCTTGATGCCTCTCAGGCCCAGGCTCTCCCTCCATCTGCTTTTGTGTGGTTTTGTGGACTTGGTCCTCTGACTAATTAGAGCTGACCACAGTGTACCCTCGACTTAGGCTGTAAGTCCTGCTAGAAAGACATTTGGAGTGTTTTCTCTCAAAGCAGGCAGCCTGTCAGTTGGATCCTTTCCCCTTACAATAGGACTCCATCTAAGGATAATTGCACAGATAGAATGAGTCTTCAGCTCCCTTTGGTGAGGACATATTTTTGGGTACCCATGAATGGGAGGCTTCCCCTTTATGAGAGAGTGCATGTAGAGTTTGGATCATCTCTCTAGAAAGAATATTCCTTAAAATGTAAGTTTAATTAATTGTGCAACAGTATATTCCTGACTGACGTCTGAAAATGGAATTTAATTGTGTTGGGAGGAGTGAGGATTGATTTTGGTTACAATAAATCTGCATTTGGGGACACTATTGCTGTCTGTTTTGTGGGTGCCTCTGCGACAAAGTGTGACTGGGGAAAATTATTTGGTGTGTGTGCGTCTAAAAGATCTCACAGAGGAAATGCCAAGAGCAGATGTGGAAATACATCAGGGTGAAACTGAGTTATGAGGTACAGTAGGAAACCTGAATAGATTTTGAAAAGACTATAATTTGGTGATTGAGAGAACAGTGAGGATGTTAACCATCAGCACAAGTGCTTACAATGTACTGGGTTTTGTGGCAATGGTTCGTGATTCTAGTGGAGAAATAGGCAACTGGCTCATGGAAAGGCTGGAAATAACATTATGTCCACAAGTCTTTGGCAAGGCACAAAATATTGTCACCGCCGAATGATTTAAAGGATGATTTCTGTAGCCTATTGTTTTGCAGTCAACTGCCGAGTCATCCCTTTCAGTATCCATGAATTTTATTAAGGTCAGAGCTTCTTTTTGGTGTCGTATTACAATTGAATTGCTTAAAGTAATAGTTAACATACAGCTCACGAGTGGAAATTTATTTACCCAGAGGACAATGGACAAAAAAGAAAAGAAGTTTAAAAAGAAAAGAAGTTAAAAAAAAAAAAAATCTGTAATGGCTGAATGTATCTGATGGTTATAGCAGCATTCTGCTCAAAATGTTTAGAGTTCCTTTACTGCATGGTTTGGCAGCACACAGTTGTTCCTTCAGAACATAAAAATTCATATAGCTAAATATTGGAAACATATTGTAATTAAAATTAGTGCTTTAATAATGTGTGGGTTGTGAGCTCCAGCAAAATTTGATATACTAGCAGCTATACTTGATGAACTTGATCAGTTGATCAGGACCTAGAAATTCAGTGTGAGTACAATGTGCCACAAAGTGGGGAAAGCAACTGCACGTACCAGGGAGTACAATTGTGGAAATATATGGGATTTTGAACTGAAGTTCAAAGGATCTATATTTCTAAAAATACAATCAACATAATTTCCTTTGCTACATTTATACATGAGATAATCCTTTAAAACTTTGGGAAGACACTGATGCAACTGAAGATTGAGAGAGAAAGGTCTTTCGAGATTTAGCATTCTTAACACAATGCCATTACACACACAGCAGAAGGTGCTCTTGTAACAGCAAAAGATGTTCCTTGATATGGCCAGATACAGACCAAAATCATCCTGCTTCTCATGTGGCCCAGAAGCCATGGAGCCAAACAATTGCGTAACATCATTGTTTTTAATCAAGCAAGACAAGTTTTAGCTACACTGAGATGTACAAAGACAGGCTTTTCAAAGCTTTGGTTGATTTCTTGCGTATCTTCACACATTAATTCCTAAATTACATAAATATACCCTTATGTTGCTAGGATTAGATGTGGTTTTATATATAAAGAATAGTGTGAGGGATTTGACTGGGAATAAGAAAACAAAGGTCAGAACATGTACTTCATGGCTTCAGTACCTGAGAGGCAAATATTGTAGAATTTCCTGACTATTGGAAATCATGTTATTGGACAATAAGTTTTTCAGATGTTTCTTTGTGGTGTTAACCTCATTGAGGCCTTTCTGTAGCACTTAACCACTTTCCCCAGCCCTTCTCCTTTAAATGCTATTCAATGTCCTGCTAAGATCTGACACTGCTGGCTTTTCCACCTTGACTTGACTCTCCCAAAAATTCAAGGTGCTTATTTGCATACAATTCTTTACGAACAGTTTTGTTAAAAGATTATTTACACAAATTTTCAACAAACAGCAACATCTACCTGTACAATGAAGCTATATTTTCCCATTAAATGAGTTCTAAAGATAGAATAATATACCTATAATTTTGTAACTGTCTTGGACAACGTCTCCTGAATTTCCTGTAACAGAAGTTATTAACAGCCCTACTTGAGGGGATGCTTTATTGGACCTGTTAGTCACAAATGCAGGTGAAGTTATCAGGGATGTCAAAGTTGAAGGCAGCCTGGACTGCAGTGATTTGCTGACCTAAGGGGTTGAAGCCAGTGAGAAACATAGTCAGAACTCTAAATTTTAGGAAAGCAAAATTCCATCTCTTCAAGGAGTTGGTAAATAGGACCCCATGGGAAATGGCCCTCAAAGACAAGGGAGTGGAACAGAGCTGGCAGATCTCTAAGGATGCTTTCCATAGAGCGCAAGAGATCTCAATCCCCAGGTATAAGAAATCAGGCAAGGAAGGCAAGAGACTATAGGTCTACCACAGATTGCCAGCCCAGATTCAGCACTACAGTATATATGATGCAAGTCCCTGCTACAATATTGCTCCAGCTGGCTGTGGCCACCAGCCCAGAGAGGTTCAGAGTTCAGTACACACAGTAAAGTTTACCTGTTGCCCATCTCCTTATCCTTTTAACAAAGATCTGTGCTGCTAGTTGTGTGACTGTCTCCATGACAGTTCAGTTCCAGCTGCATCTTGGCCTTCCTGACCTTGTCCCTACATGACCAGGTAATATCCACATAGTCTTCCCAGGATGCCTTTCCCTTCTTCCATTTTCTGTGTGGTCTCTTACCTGCCTTGCTTGCTTTCATCTTTTTCTTTTACTGACCAGGTTTTTTTTTCTTTTCCTACCAACTTCATACCTTGCAGAAGTAACAAAAAAATTACCAAAGAAACAATTTTGTGACTGGTTTTTCCCCTGTAATTTAGTGCTATGTAGTTGTAAAATCACAATGATGATTTTAGCTTGTGCTAAGTTACACTTTTGAACTGATGCTCTTTCCTGTTTGAGTACAATCTGTTTAAAGTTCCCTTACTTGTTTAGGACTAATCTTGCCTTGCCTCAGTTGTCTTTCACAGCAGAGATCAAAGTATCTTGGGTGTCTTCCGCAACTGTATCTCCTGATTAGTGACAGTATTAGTAATGAGACAAATCAAAAGAATACAGCCTTAAACAATGTATTAATTAATACATAAGAACTTGTTAATTATATTTCCAGAAGTAAAAAAGGAAACAGTTTTGAAGTCAGGATTGCAAATATAAGAAAAAAAAAACCAAAAACCCAGCAATTTTGTTACTGCAATTTCCATACATCATCAACTAGAGATGGTTTAAATGCAGAATGTTTTCAGGAACTCTTGAAAATGCCACAGTTTATCTACTCACAAATAATGTAACCTTAAAATCTGATTTCAGTAATGGAATCATATCTAGGTATAGTGATAAAGCATCAGTGAAGATCTATAATCCTTTATGATTTTATGAGAGTTGGTTTTAAGTAATAAATGTAACTATCTACAGATCAGTTAACGTAATTAACTTGGCTTTTTGTATTGACTATTTCATTTGAAAGTGAGATCTTCTGATCAATGAAAAAGGTATCTTGGGAGTAATTCCTATGGGCTCTCACTGTGTACCTTTCACATTATGAAAGCAAATGTCAGAAAAAAGTATCAAACCCATCAAATGAAATAGCATTTTAACAAAGGAGAAAGATTTATCTACTGTTGTGGTTTAAGGCCTGCAGGGATCTATTTTCTGAGAATAGAAACTCAAACCCCTGGGTCATGTTTATTCTACTCCCATTTCCTGTCTGGAGTCTATATAAGGGACAGCAACTTCCTTCTTTGCTCTCTTGCCTTCACCCTCTCTGCTCCTGCTCCTGCTCCTGCTCCTGCTCCTGCTCCTGCCTACATGTCTGGGCCTGCTCCACATGGTCCAGGCTTGCTACATCATCCAAAGAGAACCTGTTGCCATCCAGAGAATCCATTTGCATCTGCGATTTGGTTCCATTTATACCTGTATCTATCCCCTTCCCTTATATCTCTCTTACATTTCTTTCACTTAAATGTTTTTTTATTTTTTGTTAAAATTATTTAAAACATTTTTTTAACTTCCAAGTCAGTGCATGGCTGCTCCTTTGTTGTTTACCCCTTTGCCTTCTCCTGCCTTAACTTGGGGGAAGGAGAGGGGAAAGAGGGGATAATCCCTCTCTAAATCCCTGCATTCTCTTCCACTGGGTTTTGGGCTCCAGGAAATGGGTACACCTACTGTATTCCAGTTGCAGAGCAACTGAGTTTTCATCCTACTTAGGAATAAAGTTTAAAACACACCCCAAACCTCTGAGAGTGTATACTGAAAACCTTAGCCAAGGTGAATACCATGAAATGTTCTAAGGCAGAATGTGTGAATCATTGCCAATGGCTAATGCAGCACCAGTTTACATTTACAAAGTAATCTATGCTGGCACACATAGCATAGCTGTAAGATGAAACTAAGCACTTACTAAACAATTTGGAGCTAAGCCACCCATTGCTAGCAAACAGGAAATAACCAGATTTTCTTCAGTTATGTATAGTTTCAGAAAATACAGCTGTCTTGTCAAAGTATTAAATAGTGCAGTGCTAGAAGCCACGTAATGAAGTATTGAGAAGGATCAGATTATGGTTTTATTAAACCATACTTTTTCACACCTAAGTCTGTTGCACTTTGAATTAGCAGGAATAGGAGAGCTCTAAGCGCTGCTCTAAGTCCTATGTTAGCAACACTATTTTATTTAAAACACTGAAAAAACAAATCACCTAAATTAAATAGGATTCTCTATTTGGATATTCAAAATAATTTCTTAAACCGACATTCAATATTGTAGCTCATCAGTGCAGATCCACTGATGCTATCCATAATTTTGTGTCCAAGCATTTTTAATCTAAAGCCTGTTCTCTATCCTTTTATTTCTAGTTTTGTTTACAAAAGAATCCATGAATTTAATTCCTTGTGTTGACAGTCAAGTATTACAATGCTATTTCTCCATATGATATTCACTCTGAAAACTGCCAGCGAGCTGTAACAGGCAAATGCGTTGAAATGTACAACACTACTATGGGGATGCCTTTGCAGTACAGAATCACAAAATATATCTGGTTGGAAGGGACCTCAAAGATCATCCAGTCCAACTCTCAACCCAACAGTGAAGAGTCCACACTAAATTATGTCCCTATGCACAAGATCTGCATGCTGCTTGAACACCCCTAGGGATGGGATGGTGGCTCCACCACTGCTCTTGGGCAGACCATTCCAATGTTTGATAAACTATCCAGCCTAAATCTCTTTTGCCATAGCTTGAAAACATTTTCTCTAGTCCCATCACTTGTCATCAAGGAGAAGAGGCTGGTCCTCTACTTGCTCCAATCTCCCTTCAGGTAGCTGTAGAGAGCAATGATGCCTCCCCTTAGCTTTCGCTTCTCCATACTGAACAACCACAGCTCCCCCAGGTGCTTCTTATAGGCCATGTGCTTCAGGGTCTTCGTGAGCCTCACTGCCCTTCTCTGAACATGCTCCAGAACCTCAATATCCTTCCTATAGTGAGAGGCCCAGAACAGAAGACAATACTGTAGGTATGGCCTCACCAGTGCTCAGTACAGGGGGATGATGACCTCCCCATTCCTGATGGTCAAAGTGTTTCTAATACAAGTCAGGTTGCCATTGGCTTTCATGGCCACCAAGGCACACTGATGACCCATATTCAGTAGGCTATCAACCACAATACTCTCAGGTCTCTCCAACTTGCAGCTGTCCAACCATACATTCCCAAGTCTAGAACTTACCATGGGGTTGTTGTGACCCAAGTGCAGGACATGGCACTTGGCAAACTTCATATCCCAAGGGTGTGAAGGTTTAAGCCCACCTGGGACCCCCTGTCTTTTCCCAAGGAATGGTTTCACCCTTTTCCCAGGTTGCATGGTTAGACACTCCCACTTCCTGCTAGGATTTTGGGACTATAAGAGGGGGAACCCAGTTCCCCCCCCCGGGCTCTTTTTTCTCTCTTCTGCTTCCTCTCCTCTTCCCCTCATGCCGGCAGGTCGAGCACTTGCTGGCGCTCTGTGCTGCTGCAGCACGTGTCTCCCTGCCGCCCTGTGTTCCAGCACCGTTACTGTCTGCTGAAGACTGGGACTGAGACTTTTCGCTATAGGATTCCTGCATCCTGCTTTCCAAAGCCAATCGAACTTCAGCTGCCTGCCGCGGTTGTATTTTCTTCCCTTTTCCCCCTTCTCCCTGGTCTCTGTACCCTTTTCCCTTATTCCCCATATCCCAAAGCTTGTTTCCCTTTCTCCCACCTGCTGTAAAAAATCCTTTTCCCTCTTGCTTCTTGTTAAAGTTTACCCTTTTTACTTCCAAATAGTTTCTTTGAGTTTTTTATTGGGCTTTTGGGCTCAGGGTGGGGGCAGCTAGCCTCAACCCAATACAAAGGGTAACCCAATTCTGTCTCCCATAAGGTGCAAAGGACATTAGCAAAGCAGCAGCTCCATTGTCAATTTGGTGTGGCAACAAAAACATCTTATTGGAATGGTGAAAGAACCCTGCAATATTGGAAAAAATATAGAACGCTGTCACCACAGGTAAGGGAGAGGCCACTGATGTGGCACTTATTTGTGAAGAAGAGGCTTTCAAAAAACTGAGGGCTTAACATGGCTTGTGAGAAAAAACTGGCAGCCAAACAACATGCCCATTCCAGATTGTGAGGAGCTGAGAGCATCCACTGCTTTTAATATGCATGCTTTTATCCTCCTCTAGTGCTGTTGTGTATATTGCCATCCACACAAAGCAGATGAATCAATGGAAATGGCAGTGGCTTTGGGGTCCAGTTGTACTTTGTGGTTTCGAGGGAGGAAGGAAGAGTGAGTCTGTTTGCATTGATGCTTTAAATAGGATTTTTTATTTACAGAGCACTGCAGTTGTGCTCATTAGTGGTGGCATGCATTACAGACTGAAAAGCTGTGCCAACAAGTTTCCATTAAAAAAAATCATAAACAAAAAAGAAGAAAATAAAGAAATTTAGAATTACATGATCACATGTCTAGTTAGCTGATTTTTGACTGAAGCAAAGACTGGTGTGTTGCAAGGCCCAGAATTACAGGTTCAACAATTATTTCCCTAACTAAGCTACCTTGTTCTTCTACATAGCACACACACATCATTCCCTTAGTAGCCTTGGCCTTTAAGACAGCACAGTAACACACATATCCTCGGTCAGTACCATCAGACATCCTCAGATGCTTTGTTTAGCAGAATGTTCGTAAAGAGAAAATTTGACAGGTATAATGATAGCTTCACCCAGATAATCATTCCTGTCTCCCGGAAGTCCATTTCTGGGCTCCCAAGTTCAATAGGGACAGCAATGTACTTCAGAGAGTCCAACAGAGGGCTACAAGGACTGGAGCCTGTGCCTTATGAGGAAAGACTGAGAGATCTGGGGCTTGTTAGTCTGGAGAAGACTAAGAGAGGATTTAATAAATGTTTACAAATCCATGAGGGCTGGCTGTCAAGAAGGAAGGGACAGCCTCTTACTTGTGCCTTCAGATAGGACAAGGGGCAATGGAAATAAACTACAGCACAGGATGTTCCACCTCAACATGAGGAAGAACATCTTTACTGTAAGGGTCACAGAGCACTGGAACAGGCTACCCTGAGAGGTTGTGGAGTCTCCTTCTCTGGAGACTTTCAAGGCCCATCTGGATGCATCCCTGTGTGAACTGAGCAAAATTCTATGGTCCTGCTCCGGCTCAGGGGATGAACTTGAACTTGATGATCTTCAGAGGTCCCTTCTAGCCTCTAACATCCTGTGATCCAGTGAACTCCCCTTGTTTCAAGTACTGTCACAGTGCTAACTTGTTCTAGTGGTTACATTCATGCTTAAAGTAGCTTGAGTTTATGCCAGTCACGCACTGCAATACAAACACAGGGTATTTGCCTCTGCTGCTTTAAATACAGGATTGGTAGGAACCAGTGTATCCTCATGCTCACAGCAGTTTCCATTTGCTTTTCCCAATTTGTATTCTTTTCATGATTCACTCCTTAAATGGATCTTGCATTCCATCATCCATTTCTCTCTCCACAACAGATACCTCTCAGAGGACAGGTCATCATGGAGGGAAATTAGTCAGTGTGGTTTTTTTTCTTAGATGGATTTTTGGCAAATGAGCAGGCAGTTTAGAGTATAAATGTTCTGAAGTGCAGTTGACAAGTCACAAGGCACTTTCCTTTTCCTGATAAGCTTGCTCCTCTCAACCCTGTCTGTTAAAGGGTTTTTTCCACAGCTGTCTCATGATGTCTGTGTCCTCCAGAGCTGCATCACTCAGACTGTATTATCTGCCCAGTTGCAGATGATAGGTTTTGTTTATGCTTTCAGCATCCTCCTTCTCCTTACTTTTCTGGCATCTGGGTGATCAATGTAGTTCTGGCAATTTAGGTCTGCAGCCTGTCCTAGCACCAGTGTAAAGGAGGACAGGGAGCACCAGATAGAGTATTTGTAGGAAGATTCATTAGCTTTTGCAAACGAACACAAGGGTTTTATGAACAGATGTAACTAATAGCACCAATCAGAGCCAGACAAGATCTGGGAGAGCTCAGGCATTGTGTAAGCTCCACATGTATTTGTATTGCAGTTAGATCTCCAACACCTCCTTTCACCTCATATTCAATTTTCTTTTGAATACAACCTGTCAGCAATGTTCCTCTTAGGACTATTTTTGCAGTGTGCAAGGTGACCTCTGAGGATATGGGTGATATAATTAAGGTATCTCAAAAACTGCGGAAGCTTTAAACCATCACATCTGGAAGTGTTAGAATCATGGACAAAAGTACTCTGCTAATCTGGTGTCTTGCAGAAATCCAGCTTCACTCTATCCTACCTCTATTTTCCAAATCTTCCTTTAAAGTGGACAGAATAGGAGGAAATTTACTTTGCACTGAATACAGGTATGAGTCTATTTCAGGACTTTGTAATTAGTTAGATGATTTCACAGAATGCTACATGTGGCATGCAGCAAGGGATTGCAAAATGAGTAATAAATTAAGCTGTAAAGAAAAATGTGATCCTTTGGCTCATGACAGATTGCCAGACAAAAGTGTTGCACATTGAATGTTATTTTGATATTTAACACCTGCAAGCACATGGAAATTTCTCCACCATGCTCCTAGCCTGAAGCCACAGATTTATATGGTTCATGTTGCAAACAAGCTTATCTGGAGTTAGGTTTTAACTTCTGGTTAAGCTTTCAGGTGCTAATGTAACAACAACAGTAATTTTAAGATAGGTGGTTGTACCTATTCCAGTTATGCTCTGCTGCTTCAGCAGATTTTGAATTCTCGTGTGTGCATTTATTTTGTAGTTTGTTGTGGCATTACAAGAAACACTCTCCATGAATCTCTCTAAATCATATCAGTCTTCTCCTACATATGCCTTTTACATGCATTCTTATAAGGAAGAGTTTCTGGCAGTCTCTAAAAGGTCTGGTAATTTTATTCCTGACCTGGACATTAAATGCTGTGCAAGTGTGCTGTGAGAGGCTTTTTCCTCCCCCCTCTCCTCTCCTTCCTCCCTCCTCCCCCTATTGCTTTTGACCCAAACAATTGGCTCAATCAGCTTGGAGAAAGCATCACGTAACTATCACGTCAAACATCTCAGTTTAGGACTCCCATGGTATTGGATAGAGTGACTTAGTGTGTTGATCTCATTACGCTAATGCGTAGATTTTTGTTTGGAATATATTAAAATATGCTGTTTGTTTTATTTGTGTTCTCTTGTGTTCAAACTATTCCCGGCAATTAAGAGAAGAACACTGTCATTTCTTTTCTGATTTATGGACCCTTAAAAAAATTGTCTTCAGTGGAACATGTCTGGCTGGTTGTGTGGTCAACATATGTTAAACACTTGCTCTGTAAAAGCATTGCCAAGCTCAATAAACTCAGAAGAAACCCCAAAGAATTTAAAAGAAGATAAAATCTTAATCTAAGTTTAAAATAAATTGAGTGTGGATTTTTTTGGTTGGTTTGTTTTTGTATTTTTTGTGTGTGTATGTATGTGTGTGTGTTAAATATCTGTTGTTAAAATGGAAAGGATAACTTAAAACCCCCTACTTTTTTGTTAGACTACGTGTAAGTTATTTTAAAACTGGAGTTGTAGTTATTACAAATGAAAATGCATGCACGCACTTAACTAAATAAGATAAAGCCTGCAGAATCATGATCTGGCAGATGTGCGGTCACCAGAGGAGTCAGGAGAAAACTGAGGCATGGCTGTATTAGAGACACAGCTTCCCTATTAATCTGCACTTGAAAAGGGAGACTTGACTATGATCCCCTTCTTCCTGTTACAATGTTTGTCTTAAGGCTGCTTCTGAACTATGGTGAACTTCAGCCCATGTTGAGGAGCCTTGCTCTGGCACCATGGGACTTAGCACAGGCTGCAAATGCCTGCCGAGAAGCTGCCCTGTGCTACAACCAGAGACATTTGACCCTGTCCCACATGACATCCTGGTCACCAAACTGGAAAAACATGGTCTTGATGGGCGGAGCACTCGCTGGATGAGGAATTGGCTGGATGGTCACACATAGAGAATGTCGATCAAGGGCACAATGTCCACCTGGAGACCAGTGACAACTGATTACTCAGAGTCAGTGCTGTTTAACATCTTTGTCAGTGATATGGACAGAGGAATCGAGTGCACCCTCAACAAGTTGGCAGATGACACCAAGCTGTGTGGCACAGTTGGCTTGCTAGAGGGCAGGGATCCATCCAGAGGGATCTGTAGAGGTGAGCCCAGGCCAACCCCATGAAATTCAGTGAGGCCAAGTGTAAGTTCTTGCACCTGGGTTGACGCAGTATTGGGCCTCACTGCTGCCCTCCCCCTCTCCCCCTATCAGCCCAGTAGGTCCCAGTTACATAGCAAGAAATAGCTTGCCAGCTGGGCCCACTCCCACACAAACCAGAGCAGTAATACCAACTGCACACTCAGAGGAGAGAGGTGAGTGAGAGTGATAGAAACTGGACAGTGTGCTCCCTACATAGGGAGATAAAAGAAAGGGGAATAGAATAACAAATTATGATACCCTGTGCCGTCCTTCTGGGAATTTCTGGTCCTCTGGAGGACTTTATGGTTATGCCAATTAACCATAAACCTACAGCCACATCCAAAGCAAATGTTATTGTGCAGCGCTTTGGACTGCAGTTACAGAGTGACATGTAGATTTTAATTAATAGACACAATTCACTGTTTATTGATTTGTGAATTCAATTGTTTGTGCCAGAAGAATTCCAGAAATAAATGAAGCTTTAATTTCATCTATTGGTAAACTGCAAAATCAGTTTACCAAGTTGTCCTGCCTCAGATCTCCAGGAAAAATGCTTCTGTTTATACAACCCTTAGAATGATTCAACCAGATATTCTGGAACTGACTGGAATTTTGTTAAGGTAGAAGATCCTTTTAAGACTATGTCCAACTCTGCTGAAGAAACCAATGGAGAACAACATTTCAGGTGGAGTGTGAAGTTGCCTCCATGACTAGAATAGAATCAGCCAGGTTGGAAGAGACCTCCAAGATCATCTAGTCTAACCTATCACCCAGCCCTGTCCAATCAACTAGACCATGGCACTAAGTGCTCCATCCAGTCCTTTCTTGAACACCTCCAGTGACGGTGACTCCACCACCTCCCTGGGCAACCCATTCCAATGCCTGTGAAGAACTTCCTCTTAATATCCAGCCTAATACCTCCCCTGGCACAACTTGAGACTGTGTCCCCTTGTCCTGTTGCTGGTTGCCTGGGAGAAGTGACCAACCTCCCTTCAGATAGTTGTAGACTGCAATGAGGTCACCCCTAAGCATCCTGTTTTTCCAGGCTAGACAACCCCAGCTCCCTCAGCCTCTCCTCACAGGGCTTGTGCTCCAGGCTTCTCACCAACTTTGTCGACTAGACACAGTGATAGCTATACAACAAAGACACCAGACCTTGTTCTGAGAATTTCATACTCTAGTATAGTTTCAACCTTAAAAAACCCAAAAAACACCTCTGAAAGGGTTTTTTGGCAAATCAACAGAATTGGGGCAATGCATCTCTGCCTGCCCCACCTCTAACAGGAACCAAGGGGACAAAGGAGCCAGCTTGCTAAACTTATGGGGATGGGCTTGATGGCATTGCTAGTGCCATCTCCCTTTCATCTACGCATCTGATAACTAGAGCACATGTAGGCTTGACCTGTCTCCCTGCCTTATGGTGTTTGAACATGTGTCTTCTGCAAGAAGTATCATGGAGGCACTTGACTCTAGATGATATTGCTTGGGAAATGAATTCCCTAGTTAACAAAGCTCAGCTGTATGGCAGTCATTTGTGTCAAGAAAACGTCACTAATGAGAGCTTCAGCATCAATGGTTCTGATCTGCTGACCTGCTCTTCCTGTGCTGCTTTGCTGATGTCTGCAGGCCCACATATATATACTGTTCTTAAGACTGGTCTGCCCTTTCTTACAATTTTCTCCTTCCAAGTACTTCTGCTCCCATTTTACTTGCTTTAATCCTTATCCTCCTTTGGCTTTGTCACTTCTCCAAAATAGGAGAAGGAAGACACATAACAACAGTATATAATAAAGTCATGCAGAAATTACACAGATTGGGGTTTTCCAGCATAATATGTTTCACCTCCATGCATTCAAAATCCTCTAAAAGGCCCTCTTCTTTCTTCTGCTGTATTTTCTGGGAAAGAATGTACTTGTATTTGTGTTTTCCCTTGTCCTGTCTTTGGAGGATTGCCTGCTCTCCTCATCATTTGGATACTGCTCTTCTCTCTGTTTCTACATGCATGTTGCACTGCGTTCACTCCAATGCTATGATAAGCAGAGTTGCCTGATTTCTGCAAGTAGAGTGGGTTACTTCTTAACAAAACTCAATACAGTGGGGATGTGGTGAGAAGACAGACCCCTTGAGGCATCCTGAACATGAACTAGAGAAGCCTGAAACAGTGTTTTGCACTTGCTGTTGCTCTGTGAAGTGTTGCACCTCCCCAGCTCAGGTGCCATACTGCCAAGCTCAGTACAAAGAGGCACATATGGTTTCAGGTCTTGTAAGTTAAACAAATTTGAAACCAGGATATATCTAGCTGCATCTAGAATTCAGCAGTCAGGAATTTGTGCAGGCATACAAGAAAGCAGCTTATATTTCATATTTATTATGGGAAAGGCAAAAAGTCCAAATCAACTAAATAAACTCCTTGAAGCACTTCCTGTTATTTGTAAAAATCCTAAGACATCAAGTTGCAAAATGAAGCACCTGATTTAGGAAGTGCCAGTTGTAAGATTTTTTGGCCATCCTGACTGCCTCTGAATTGTGCACCAGAATACTTGCAGAACTGAATCATGTCTCGTTTGCACTGCATGAAAGCCTGCAAAGCAATTGATGTATTTGACTTATACACACAAAAGAGGATTTGGTAAATTATGTGTTCATGTGACGTATCTTGATTAAAAACTCTGTAATGATATTCTACAGAGGAAGTAGTCTCTTAAGACTTTGCCTGTAGTTTATTACAATGTCTCCTTACGGAGAGAGGGTTTATTGCCTATCCCAGCACAGCATTTTTTTGTTGCACAGAGAATCCAGTCCAGAAAACACATAGTAAGCACATGCAAAAGCCTTTTTGCTGAATTTGGGTCCTAGCAAATTATGTCTTTTCACAGTTCCTTTTCCATTGCATTTAAGTTGCAATGGAACTTTCCATTCCATTTAAGTTGCAAATTTTTAAGGCAAAAACATACCATCCTAAATACTCTCTTGGCAGCTGCAGGTAGTAGCTGTCACAGGACAGGGGTACCCCAGACTGTTTTTTGATAATGTACATTTACTGGCATGCTGGTGATATGTAAAACAGGATGGCCAAGGGATCAGGCCCAGCCATCATGGGTTTAGGAAGGGAAGGTCCTGCCTGACCAACCTGATCACCTTTCACGATCAGTTTACCTGCCTGGTGAATGGGGGAAAGGCTGTGTATGTAGTCTACCAGGATTTCAGCAAAGCCTTTGACGCCAGCTGCCACAACAAGCTCCTGGCAAAGCTGGCAGCTCGTGGCTTGGACAGATCCACTCTGAAATGGGTCAGGAACTGGCTGGAGGGCCAGTCCCAGAGAGTGGTGGTGAATGGTGCCACATCCAGTTGGCGACCAGTCACAAGTGGTGTGCCCCAGGGGTCAGTGCTGGGCTGAATCCTGTTCAATATCTTTATTGATGATCTGGATGAGGGGATTGAATACATCATCAGTAAGTTTGCAGATGACACCAAGTTAGGAGCAGATGTTGAGCTGTTGGAGGGTAGGAGGACCCTTCAGAGGGACCTTGACAGGCTGGATGAGTGGTCAGAGGCCAATGGGATGTGATTTAACAGGGCTAAGTGTAGGGTTCTACACTTTGGCCACAACAACCCCAGGCAGCACTATAGACTGGAGATGGAGTGGCTGGAGAGCAGCCAGGCAGAGAGAGACCTGGGAGTGTTGGTAGATAGTAGCTGAACATGAACCAGCAGTGTGCCAAGGGGGCCAGCAGAGCCAATGGCATCCTGGCCTGTATCAGGAATCATGTGGCCAGCAGGACAAGGGAGGTTATTCTTCCCCTGTACTTGGCACTGGTCAGGCCACATCTTGAGTACTGTGTCCAGTTCTGGTCTACTCAATTCAGGAAAGATGTTGAGGTACTGAAATGTGTCCAGAGAAGGGCAACAAAGCTGGTAAGAGCCCCTATGAGGAGAGTCTGAGGGAGCAGGGGTTATTTAGCCTGGAGAAGAGGAGGCTCAGGGGTGACCTCATTGCTGTCTACAACTACCTAAAGGGAGGTTGTAGCCAGGTGGGGGTTGGTCTCTTCTCCCAGGCAACCAGCAACAGAAGAAGAGGACACAGTCTCAAGTTGTGCCAGGGGAGGTATAGGCTGGATATTAGGAGGAAGTTCTTCACAGAGAGAGAGATTTGCCATTGGAATGGGCTGCCCAGGGAGATGGTGAAGTTGCCATCCCTAGAAGTGTTCAAGAAAAGACTGGATGGAGCACTTAGTACATAGGTCTGGGTGATAGGTTAGACTAGATGATCTTGGAGGTCTCTTCCAATCTGGCTGATTTCTCTTCTCTTCTCTTCTCTTCTCTTCTCTTCTCTTCTCTTCTCTTCTCTTCTCTTCTCTTCTCTTCTCTTCTCTTCTCTTCTCTTCTCTTCTCAAAAGGCAGTGACAGGTCTTGATGAAGGCCTCAGGCTGCAAGTGGAAGCAGGTACATGTATCAAGAATTGTTTACAAATCCACTTATGTTTTCTACCAAATGGATGAGGAGTCTTATCATAGTGTCCTATCTAATAGAAAGATTGCATACCAGCACCAGCAGGAGGTTGAACTATGTCATATTGGTCCCATGAGACTGTCTTCTACAGGTGTCTGATATTTCATTGTGAATAATATCAAAGATTTTGGTACCATTCTTCAGTTTCTGCTTCTGATTTCATGATGTTTTATTTAATTCAGATCATCAAAGAAGGGTAGCAGAGAGGAATTTGAACTTTGTGCTCATCTCTGCCAGATGCTGCAAACAGACAGAGCTTACTTGCTAGCTAGCTGCAAAAGGGTGCTTTATTTTTCCAGAACAGAAGTGGTAGTTGTGGTAGTTGCAATATTGTCCTGCCACAGATGAAGTTTTCTTAGGTGTTGTGCCTCTAACAGAGGTTAAAGATGCTGGAAAAGAGTGTGGGAATTGACTACCAAATGGATGAGTTTAGTACTTCTACCTAATATTTCCCAGCCTCCAGCTTTCTGAATCATATGAGATTTCTGTATAATTAAGAAACTCCCTAAAGAGTGCATTTGCTGTAGATGCTTATTGCTTCATGTAAAATTTTATCCTCCACAGCATCTGCATCCTGTGGAAAGCAGATCTATAGCCTGACAAAACACATCTGTTGGTTTGCTCAGAACATAGATCCATGGAGGTTTATTTAATGTCCTATAGTTCTTATAGTGGAACAGAAAGCAACTCCTCCATGTCACACTATGGCTTTGTAGACCTCCCTTTTCTGAAGAGACCCAGGTTACTGTCATTTGTGTATGGATGTACTCTCAGGTGCAGAAATTGACATTCCTATCCTCTGCAAACCCACTAAGACTTGGTTGTCCCTAGGCTGCAGCAAAGAACTCTTTGTTTTCATTCACAAAACAAAATATTTAACAGCTGTGTTGGTAGATCTGTGACTTTCAGTCATTTGGAGCTCCTGGATGCAGCCTCAGTGCTGGAAACAAAGAATAAATCCGTATACACTTAATTTTTTATAGGTCACTTAAGTGTGCATAAATTATTCAGAGTTGGAATTTGTCCAGCACAGCAGACTTTAACAGATCTAATCTCACAAAAGAAAGAAAAGAAAAAAAGGAAAAGTACCATAGGAATTTTTAGTGGTCTTGAGGACTCAAAAACTTGTCACTTCAGTATTGCACCTACCAACACAGTGCTTCTTAGGAGCCAGCTGAAATGCTGGATCAGACCTGGTGAATCATCAGCGCCCAGGAACATCCTGAGGACTCCTAAGCTGAATGTCGACAGTGTTTGACCCTGCGTAGTTTGTACAAGATGAAATCCTGATTTTGCATGGCTAGAGCAGATCAGTAACATTCTTCATTAGTTTGCTGGCGCCTCCTTGAATTTGAAATTGTGCCCAGCTGTATCGAGTCCCCAGAACTATTTGTTCAAACTGGCAGAGGTTTTGTCTTTTTTTAACCATTAATCACTAAATTGTGCAAAGTAAAGAGTGGGAGACAGAACGAGAGCAGTGTACAGCCACAGACATAATAGTTTGCCATTAATATTAAATGAAATGTAAAAATATGTAGTTATTTATCTTTAGTACACATCAGCTAAGAGTGGACTAAAATACATTTGTGTGCCATCAGTTAAAAAAATAAAATAGAGCTACTACAATAGTCCACATATTATACTAGGAATAATAATGACAGTTATGACATAGTATCTGAAGAACTCCTCTCAGGCAGAGGATAGTTTTAGTAGTGTGGATGGAAAAGATAACAGATTTGCCTCCTCAGGAAAAATTTGAAAGCAAATCAGAGTATTTTTCCTTTATGGAGACTGTGATTTAGCAGTTAACTTTGTAAATGTTCTTTAACTCAAACAGAAATGTTTTGTGTTCAAAAAACCATTACTCTTTTGCTCTTCAGTTGCGTAAGCAAGCCCGAGACAATAATTTTATTGCTGAAGCCTGTTTAAATGTATCTTGTGACTAATTGGGCTTTGATTAAAATACAATAAAACTTTAAGTGTCTGTAGCCTCAGTCCAGCAATTACTTTTCCATCTCAAAGGGTGGATGGCTTTTGACCCTATACAACCCAATATTTTAGGGTTCTTTAGTGTAAAGAACTACTCACTGCTTGTGGTTACTCTTGGGATGGGGATAGGGAAATCCATGTCTCCATGACTGTGAAGAGTTCAAAATATCTCTTGCTCTAAGCATCTGGCATAAGATGCATTGAATAAGCCCCCAATTTAATGTTGATGGCAATTTATATTCTGCTTGCAGTTACATGTGTATTTTGGTTTCCTACAAATTAGTACAAACGAAAAAAATATATAAACACCATCAACATATTTTGACTGTTAATGCGAACAACTGTTTGTTTATCCACCCCTCCTCTATCTTGACTGACATAAAACTGAAGTGCCCCAGTGGAGTAGCAGAGCCGGCCTTGCAGTCAATATAGAGCTAGGGATAGAGCTTCCTCCTATTAATTTTATACTGTTTTTCGTAACAGTGATTTATTTGTTTTAAACTTTCGTATGGGTCAGCTGTTGTGCTGGTAGGAAGACTGTACATGATCCGTTCAAGTGCAGCTCTCACCATTTCTGCCCGCAGTTGTTATCCATTCTCACTGGCCTTTCAGATGTGCTGTTGTCCTAAAAGCTCAGCCATGCAGAAAAAAACTCTGACCCAAAATCTGCAGCTGTGAAAGTGTGAATTTATCCCCCAGCACTGAAAGGACGTATTAAAAATTTATGTGTGTAGTCAGAATTTTTCTTCCTTCTCTCTTTCTTTACCAGAAGAAAAGTGAGTGCAAAATGCATGCTGAAAGGCCTTCTACAATACTGAGGTCATACTCTGAACAGTATCACAGGAAATACGGCATGATATAGTTTCATGTCTGTGTAACAACAGCTTTTATGGGATTTTGTTGAGTTTACAAGACATATTTGTCCACCTGCCAGCTCTGCAGGCTTCTGATCTTCTTGAAATCCAAGCTGCATTCTCCTTGACTTCTACATTGTCATCATAACTTCCTGCCAGCCAAACTGTGTCTTGTGTTGTATTTATACAAGCACGTGTTCCTCAGATTCTGCTCCTACTTAATCTTTTTCATTCTGTGTTTCCCAGAGGCTGTCTGGAGAGACAGGGTTATGGCCTCAGATTTGGAACATATTGATACATGATGCAGAACAGTAAAACACATCAATACGTGATGCAGAACAGTCTTATTCTTCCTTAACAGACATGACTGCAGTACTTAGAAGGGGTAGAAGTATGAATAAATGTCTACTTCAGGAAGAAAAAAAAAATGTTGTGACTCTTAGTAGAAATATATTAATTTTACAAGTCTGGTTTTCAGGACAAGAACTGACTCTTGATATGTGGCAGAGTTGGTATACTGTGCTATTTAGAGGCTAAGGTAGATTGGGCCATAGGATGGGTATACAGAACTCAAGAAGGTTCAAGTCTCATCTGGCTGTAAATTTGCTTAACCAAGTCACTTCAATGCTTTGCAGAATTGCTATGAAAAAAGCAACAAACTATATTTGAGATGAACACATCTTAAATGGATTGCAATAACCAGATTTGCTAATGTTGTTATACTCCTATAAAAGCCAAATAATTTTTATTCTGCTGAATTTTCCAAAAGGATCTGTTAAAAATATAGTGATGATCATGCACAAATTGAGAACTTCATTAATGCAGAGTTTTGAAACCACTTGTCTTGAAAGTATTTTCTTCTAGCCATCAGGTTAGTCTATGTGGGTATAATGATTTTTCTTAAGCTACAGGATATCACTTCTCAAGGCTCACAGATCATTATTTGTGCAGTAACTTACATATGATGGTTAATTTAAAAGTAAGGAACACTGCAAAGTATCTTAAGTGATGTTTCCTAAAAACATGGGCTTTTGGAAATTTCTCAGATTTTTGTTGTTCAGTGTTGGTGGATCTTGCATTATTATTTCAGATGAAACATATCACAGCAACAAGATACAAAGTTAAGAAGAGCAGCCTACTTGGACTTAACACTGACTTACACTAATGGTGCCATTCAACCTGTCAACATTTGCAGAGTTCTTTTAGCCCGTGAAGGTGGTTTCTGTGGCTCCTCCTTGAGCGTCGTAAGCTGCCCATAGTGGTACAAGAGCAGTTTGTTAGGAGAACGGAGTATAGGATGTGCCCACACTTTGCTGACTGTCCTCTGCACTTTGCATCCCTGGTGAATCAGATGTAATTCTCATTGGTAAAAAGAGTATCATATGCCTAAAGAACAACATTTCACACATGTACGTGTGTACCTTTCTCAGATAGAACTCCCACAAGCATCCTCATTGCGTCTCTAGAGTGGCCCACACTAACCCACATCTACTGTCCACAAGATGACACTGCTGGCTGTAAGGTGGTAGGGATGTCTCAGGGTCATCAGAGACAACGTTCAGGCCTTCATCAACACAGGATCCAGGAAGTGTTCAGCAGCACAGTGAGAGCTGAAAGTCTGCTGGCAGTTTATCTTGACAGCTTCCAGAGAGTGCAATGGCTTCATTTTGCATCCAGTGGTGCATGCTGCTGACGGAAGCTTCACAACCTGGCCCTCGACTGTTCGGCTGACGTTTTGCGGAGCTGGTTCCCAGTTACTGCTGTCATACTGACTAATACTCTATTAGTCTCTGGCATTCTCCAGAAGTCTGTAAGTCTCATTTGCCTCCTGGCTTATACTGTGTTAAACATGGATAAATTCTTTCAGACAGGCACCATCACTTGTGCAACATCTGCCCTTGCTCCATGGCTAAATTTCCTGGTCACTGTGCTAAGGTAAAAAACAGCTCACTCATTTTTCATCTATTCCTTTCAGAGATAGCTCTGCTTTCATCAGAGAGGAGAGCCTGCAAAGATCATTGCCCTTCATGTGTACTTTCTCATCTGCTTTCATCTGTTTTCAACTACTGTACCTGTCCTTTGTCTGTCTCATTATCTGAAAGTCTTGTCCTTAATGCTTCTAAACCTCTTCAAGAAGCGACATCCAAAATCTGACATGTTGTGCCGGTTTGAACTAATTGGAGGATTTGAATGAGAAATTACACTATAGGCTGAGAAAGGAAAACACTGATGATGCTGATTTGCTCATAGCTTTACTAAGAATGAAAAAAAAAAATGTTTAAGAGCTGTAAACCAAACATAGATAAGTCAGACAGCTTCAGACCGCTTTGGGCTGTGGCTGTTCCTGCATGGCTCTTTCTCCCTTCCTAGCTGGATCTGAATAATTTCACTAATTTCTTTCCTACTGCTAATCCCCCTGGCCAATCTACCTTTGCCTATCTGATGCATAAAACAGATGATGAGATAAGATTGGGGAAAGGGGGAAGGTGGTAGGGGTGATTAGAAACCTCTCTTAGGGATTTTGATCTCTAGGAGGAGTGTGGTGGTTTCTGTATTACCTTTTTACTGTATGTTTCTGTAAATATCAGTTTTACATTGTAAATATCTGCTTGTACAAAACTGTAAATATAAAGCTTCATTCCTTAACTTCCAGCTGACTGAGTCCTAGCCTGGGTTATTTCAAAGGCGGGGGGGGAGGGGCAGATAAATGCTGAACCACCACACATGTGCACCTTCCTTCATACTTTCACAGAATCACAGAAAAGCCAAGATTTAAGAGGACCACCTGACATACCTGTCCCTGTTTTGAAAGCAAGACCTTAGGTTCTGCTAACTAGGGACCTGTCAAGCCAAATCTGGAGTTTTCTCAGTTAAGATGATTCCACCACTTCTTTGAGCAAAGATTTATAATGTTGAATAATTCTCACTGGTTAATTTTTCATCTTGTGTCTAGATGGCATTTCCCCTGTAGTGATTCATGCCCGTTGCTGCTTGTCCTCTTGCTCTGCATCCATGTGAAGGCAATACTTTATACCTCTCTATATCTCTTTATACGTCTTTATACCTCTCTAAAACTACTTTTGCTTGTTAGACTATGATCAGAATCTCCAAGGGCCTTCTCTTGGCTAAAAAAAATTAAATCCTTTAACCTTTTCTTCTACATCAAGTTCTTCAGCACATATCACCAGTGATTACTATCTACCAATCTGACTCTGATTTTTCAATGTCTCTTTTGAGCAGGGAGAAAGCAAAACTGGTGAAACAATCCAGGTGCAGCCTGAAAAGTGCCAAGTAGAGAGGAACAAACACATCTCTTGGTTTGCTGGATGCAGTCTTTCTGATGAAGCCCAAGACACAGTTTGCTGCCTCTACTGCCAGCCCAAGCTGCCAGCCCATGCTTCAGTTTACTGTGTGCTCAGACCCCCTAGGGCATTTTCTGAAGATCTGCTCCTCAGTCAGCCAGTCCCCAGGCTGTACTGCTGCTTGAGATTATTCCATCCCAGCTGCATGACTTTACATTTGTCTTAATTACACTTCAAACATTTATTGTTTTAACCTCATATTAAACAGCCATCTTGTTGGCTAAGTCTTCTAGCATGTTGAAGTCTCTGTGTGGTGACTCATCTCCTTACAGCATATCTTTTTTCCCAGTTTGGTGTCATCCATGAACTTGGTGTGAGTATTCAGTCCTGTTATCCAGATCATTGAAAAATATGTTGAAAAGTGTTGGGCCCCCTATCAGCCCCCAAGTAATGACATTTGTGACTGGCTCTTGGCTTGATTTTGAGCCATTAATTAGCCAACGCATTTTGAACTTTAAACTGGATTTCCACCCATCTTGTTTTGACCTTTTTTTTTTTTTTTTTTTCAGGAGAGATCAATGGTGTTGATGCATTTCTATGGGCTACAGAGTCCATCAGGCAAGAAAAAGGTGACTGTGAAAAACAATGAATTTTGGAGAAATGTTGAAGTGCTAAGATGAACCAGGAAGGTGGAGGGAGGTGGAGCAGTCCTGAAAGTAGGAGTTGGAGGCATTATGTAATTTGGGGCTTTAAAAGGGTAGAAGTTAACAACAGAGAGAAAAGGCTTTCCAGATGTAAAGAGCTAAGTGACTATAAGTGGCTAAGTTTCTTCATAAGAGAGAGAAACGTCTTTGAGAGGCAATGCAGAGAGCAAACAGAAGGAAAGCAGTGAGCAGGTGAGAGTATTAAACTGAAGAGTTTTGGTTTGGGAGTTACCTGCTCCCCCCCGCCCCAACATGTTTGAATACACGCAGACTAGACTCAGCCAGCTGGAAGTTAAGGACTGAAGCTTACCACAATATATGACAAATATTTACAGGCATATACATTAAAAAGGTAATACAGAAACACACAACACCCCTCCTAGAGATCAGAATTCCCAGAGAGGGGTTCCTAACCATCCTTCCCCTTCCTCCCTACCTGCCAATGTTATCCCAGAATCTGCCTTACATGCCAGGTAAACAGGGAAGATTGGCCAGGAGGCTTTGAAGCAGAAATTGATTAGTTTGGTTACACAGATCAAACTAGACACTAAGGTGAGAGAGAGAAACCAACAGCCAGAGCTGAGATCAGAGTGACTTTGTCTTATCTATGTCTATGTCCTTGCTTTAGTACATCCCAGCAAACCTATGAGTGAAGTAGACATTACCATTGTTTCTTTTTCACAACCTATAATCTATTTTTTTCTCATTAAAATAATCCAATTAGCCTCAAACTTTGTGAGACTCTCATTAAAATATTCCAATTAGCCTAAAAAAATGTGAGAAGACTAGGAAAAGTAAGGAACACTGAAGAGAGAAATCAAAGGTCCCAGTGCAGTGGGTGAACCTGAAATTGATAGAGCAGTAACTGAGAGTCACCAAATGAAGGGGACTGATGAAATGAAAAAAAAGTTATAAAACTATGGTGTTTGAGCATGCTCTATCATGGTGCAGTATCAGGCTATTAATGGCATCAAAAATTGTCATATAAACCCATACAACTCTCTTGAGTGGTTCCAAGAAAAGTTAGAAATGTGTGGGGTTTTTTTTCTTGGTATTTCTGAAGATTTTAGCTTGGCACCCACCTTTGTCACATTCCAATGACAAATGGAGCAGCTTGCCATGTCAATACACTCATTTAACATCAAAACCTCTATTTAGAGACCCTCTGTGTTTCCCTAGCTGCTACAAATGCTAAAATTCCTAGACGAGGGCCACAGCAATGTTAGTATAAAACATAACAGTGTATGATCATAGATTTTTGGCTTAATCTAGCTATCACTGAAATTATTGGAAGACCTGCCATTGACGTCAATGGGAAGAGATTTGGGTCCCTGATAGGAACTATGGTAGTAATAACAATGCATTTGACTCATATAGCCCTCTCTCTGCTTGCCAGGGGCCTTTGGGCTTTGCATGTAAATGAATACAAAACAATAAAATACATTAAAATGTTTCTGATTCTTGCAGGATGAGAAGAGACAAAGAGTGAAAAGCAAAGTATGTCTATATATGGTCCATTTATGCAATGGTTTTGAGTGTGTCACCACACAGCTTATGGCAGGTCTTCATGCGGATTGAGTTATGAAACCACTGCCTGCTTAGAATTTTCTTAGCATGCAAGTAAGTTTTTTTTTTAAAAAAATTGGGTATTGATAAAAGAATATTTTTAGGTTTCCAGATCAGCCAGAATTAGTCAAATTCTTGGCCTCAGACATGTGCTGCTGAGTAGTGTCAGATGCTCACACTTACAAAAATTGACATTTACAAGGCATGCCGTGCCTAGTGCCAAGTTCAGAAATAAATTGCCTCTTTTGATAGGTTCACCAGAGCCTCCTAAGTATACCAGAGCCTCCTAAGATCCATTTATTGTTTGCTACTGGGGAGACTGGAATGCTCATGGACACAGAATGAAAATCCATTGAGTGCTGCATAAGGGAAACTACATAAACTGAAGTACAATAAGTGTGAAGCTGCAGTTTCATAGGGTAATATACTTGATGTGCTGCACGTGGAGAATTAGGTTCTTGACTGTCATTAACAGCTGCATGATTCACTCCATGTGTATTCTTCTGAAAGCCTATTCCAATAAATACCAGTGCCACTTACCTAGGGAACATGGAGGAGGCTGGTCCTGACCCCTAGAACTTTGCTCGTAAAGGATACAGCCCTGAAAGGCTTTAATTCAGCTGCGTGAGTGGTGGATCTCCCCGAGAGCGCATAGTATTTTGATGCCGGAAGAAGCTTAAGGTCTTAATTTTGTCTGTTTGCTTGTCTGGAGTCAATGAGAGTTCTGACAGTCCCTGAGAGGCAAAAGCTGTACACATGTATAGAAAGAGGATAAGCTCACCTGGTCAGGTGATTCATTGATCAAAAAATCCAGCATGCAGTCCCTTAGAGAAAGCATGTAATTCGCTTAGGCAATTGTGCAATACTCTGCAATAATTACACATGAGTATTAGACACAGCAGCCATAAACTTATTTCTCAGAGCCTGCAAAGCTTATTTAAACATCTTGACAAATCTCTGAGAGGCAGCATTTGGCAATTCAGATTTACCAGGCTTTGTCCCTTTCTGTGGAGTTGTTTGCCTCCTGGAGAAGGTAAAACCACTGACTTTGCTGATGAGGCCAGTTTTCAATAGCATTGTCTTTTTGCAGATGATTATAGTATGTGTTTGGACAATTAAAAATTGTGATCTCTACCGCATGGTGCTGTAATATTTGTCAAGGGAGCTGAGGAAGACAAAGCATTACCACAAGCTGGCCTAGTTAGGAGAGATGGTGCCTGTGGTGAGAGGTCCTATTGCCTGTTAGAGTAACTGAAAACAGTGCAAGAGAAAGACTGGCAGAGTCCTCTTTTTTTTTTTTTTTGTAGTCATCGTTCTGAAAAAGAGCTTGCATGTCTGCCAGCTTGTCTAGTTTTTCAGATTTTGTGGAAGGTCTGGAGTTTTGTATTGGTGCCACTACCAGGAATCATATTGCTTTGATTGTGTCCCCTAAGAGAGTGGAGGTTTCTAGGGAGAAGTATGGTCCTCCATTGGGCTAGCTCATACATATGGGGGAAAATGGACAAACTTTGGGGCACAGAAGTCCCTTTTGGATCTCAGCTAGAGTGCCTATTTATTCCAGTTTTATCACATGGTCTAAGAAAAGGTATTGCCTTACCCTTAAAAACCTTGCTCTCCTTACATCCATAGTTCCTAGCATCTTCACTAATATGTCAAGAGTATTTATCCCATTTAAAGCTGACCTACGCAGCTCCAAGACCTAGTATGAAATAGTGTCTTGACTTCAGCAGTGCCAGTGCTGACAGCTGTGGCTGGGATGGCTACTCTGGTTTTAAAGAAGTTTAGGGATTTTGATATGTACAGTAGAAACATCTCTAAACCTGCTTAACGTCTCATGAATTTCTTGCAGCCATAGTTAATGATGAGTTGGTGCTGCCTGCAGTCATTTGATACCTCTGGATGCCGTGAGCTGTCCAGGCCTGCAGGGAGGGTTTGTGTAACCATGTACCTGTGTGCCAGATGCTGTTATTAGAACCAAATGGTCCTGAGATTAGTTACTAATTACAGTGTCACTATTCATAATTATTTTCTGTGGTTGTTACAGGCCATGAAATGTGTTGACTTGACAGACTGGAAGACTGAACACTTCCCATCTACATGGGCGACTGTTGCAAACACTGCCCGCTGCCTAGCAATAACGACAGGCAAATCTTTAGGTAATTCTTTTATTTAAGGACCTGTTATCAAGACAAATGGGAAATAAGAAGTGGAATGAGCTGGTGTTTCCCCTTCCACTACATATGGTTTTAAAGGCGGTGGAAAAACAAGTGCCTAACAGGCATGGGCTCAGGTGTAGTGGAAATGGAGTGGCGTAGCTGGGAGAACTCCTGCAGACAAGGTGCCCCCTCACCCCCACAGCCTTCCACCTCTGCTTTTAAATATTTGCCCCATTTGAGGGTTAGAAAGTGGAATCGTCTTGTGGGAAAAAAGAAGGGAATATGTTGAGGAAGCATCTTTCCTACCCTTTGCCCTTCTCGTGAGAGAACTTTGGACATTTGTAGAGGCAGAGTTTGTTTAAAGTGCAAAGAAGCTGAGAACTGGCTTGGGAGCAGTGTGCTGGGGAGGATGGGAACAGCCTGAGGCTCAGAGAGATGTGAACTCCCACTCTTGTCTGAGTAACTGTAACCAAATAGTTCCCAGTCCATTTTTATTAGCAGGCTTTATGTGTTTAGGGATAAATATTAAACTCTACAATTTGCTGTGAATGTCAGCTGTTGATGAAAAGCAGATCTCAGCTGGGACAACAAGGACATTGCATCCAGGCTATGTTTGAGGTATATTGAGTGGAGCTGTGTGGGAGAGGCTCAGCTGAGTTTTATTGCTCAAGGCTGGCTTGTGCTGTTGCTTCTCTGTAACTTCAGCCAAAGTCACTCGATCTGCTTGCTTGGGCATGTGGCTCCATTCTGCCCTCAGAAATACTTCTCTCAGAACAGTGACAATTACTCCTTTTCTGTTCTCTCATATTAGAAGTGAAGAGGAAAAACCCCAGCTTTTACTGGCAGGGTGTTTCACTTGCACCCCTTGTCATCAGGGGACTACACCCACAGCTATCTTCCAGCTCCTGGATGCAGTGGATACCTGAGCATGTACAGTGAATGTACTTGCCTGGGAGTCAGGCTTACAAGCTCTTGCAAGTTGGAACCTTTGCCCCTTAGTTCAGGGCATTGACCCAAGTGTCCTAGGAGACAGATCTTTCTCAGCTCCTTCTGTTGAGAGAGAAGGAAATAATGACTGGATACTTCACAGCTGTAGGTGTGTTCTTGCTTTGAGTTTTTCCCTGGAGGAGCTTTTCCTAGAGCACACACTACGTGTATTAGCAACTGTGAACCATTCATTACAGAGAGGCCCATTTTTTCTGCAGTTCTGTAAGGGTTTGCACTGCAGATCCAGGGGACATTCAGCGATGTGTTGAGCTTCAGGGCAGAGCTTTGCAGTGTGGCCCTAAGAGGTTTTTTTTTTTTTTTTTTTTTTTTTCCTCTCCTCAATGAAGCCATGAAAAGCAAGGAGGGGAGAATGGCTGGCTTTTCTTCTAGCAGGTTTAATCTTCCTTCCTTTAAATTTTCACCCTGTTTTTACTTGAATCCATCTAAAACCATCTCCTAACTCTTCCTTGCTCCTTCCTCTTAAAGATGTCTACTGGGTTTGACCTGTAATGATAGCTTGGAGTGTGATGCAAAGATTGTAGAGGTCATCTTGAGCCTCTCTAGTATTGGGTAGCTGGTTAGCAAGAACATGGCTTCAAGTCCATAGCAAAGCAGTCAACCTTGGCATTGTGCCAAGGCTCCCCAGCCCTGAAGTCAGGAAGGTTAGGAGGCTTCATATGCTCTTAACTTGGCTGCCAGTAGCTTCAAGATTTGTGCCACCTACCATGACACAGTGTGGATGTGCCCTTTGGCTGTCTTTACACGTACTCTTGTACTTAGCCTTTCTCTTACATATACCCAGCAATCTTTCCTTGCCATTGTTCCAACATCTCCCCATTCTCTTTGTCTTAGAGGCTGAAAGAGAAAAAAGATATTATGTTCTTGACAAACAGGTTGTATTAAAACTGGTGTGAGGATGATTTAAGACTGGAGAAATGATTAGTCAGAGCTTCCAATTTAATTTGGGCCAAATGGTATTAGTATTCTTCCATAAACAGTTACTGCTGATCAATAGATGGTGATGTAAGGGTATATGACAGCTGATCAAAAAGGGCCATTTCTATATTTCATAAAATTTCACCCTGACATGGAAATTGAAGAAAAGTAGTAAGGACATGCATTTATTAGTAGTCTGTGAAATCTCCCGAATACTAAGTCATTTTTACCATTTTTACTGTTAAACAATTTTTTGGGGTGACTGGCTTTAAGTGCAAATCAACGGTTAGGCTGAGATTTACAGATGTAGAGAATGCTAAAAAGTATATGCTAAACCAGAAATTGAAATGAGAGTTTATATATAAACTCCATGATTACAACCACTGATATTACTATGTGAGCCACGTACTGTTCTACTGAAAAAATAGCGTATATCTTACCATGCTATAGCAATTTACAATTGCCCCTCCAAGTACAAGTTTAAATGTTCTGCATGAGCCACAAGGTGTCAGTCTGGCTACATGAAATTTCAGCCACAGTCCTGCATGCTGATTCATGCAACGTAATTTTAACTCTAATTAATCTCTAGTAACATAATCTCTTTATTTGCCTCTACAATTTATCCTGCACTTTTCAACATTTAATCATAAATCTCCTTTGTCTTTGCAGTGACTCCTTCACATGGCAATATATTGAAGATTAAAAAATGGGTGTCAGGTAATATTACTTACCTCTTCTTAAAATAGTTTTGAATATTGATATGTCCTTGATCTTTATGTTTTGGCTACTATTTTGCTATGCTAACACTTGCAAGGACACATACTAGCAGTAGGGATTAGTTGTACTATTACAAACCATTTCCCTGAAGCAGTTTGTGCTATGGGAGCATTCATTATGTATTAGATAAGCTACAGGTCACTTTCTCTCCGTGTTTCTCTGCTTGATCCCTCTGGTACAGTTTAGATTTCCATGTGCATTCCTTAAGACCTTTACCTCTACAATTAACTTTATATTTTTTTGTGTCATTGGTATCTGGGGAAATGCAAGTGCTCAATCCAGGATGCTCAACCTCATCAGCTGTGGGGCAGGATTCCATTTTTGCAATCTTTCTTGCTGATTTCCTTGATGTGCCTCTAGCTCAACCCTTGACTCCTAAGAGAATCCTGGGTCTAATACTAAACACTATTTGACCAGACACTGGGAGAAGCATTTTGTTTTTAAGATAAAGCTGACCAAACAGTCTGCATCATGAGGGCAGCAGGTACAAGCGAAGGCAAGAGCGGACTTAGGCTGCTACTTAGACAGTGCTGAATCTTTCATAACATGACAATTACCTCAAACACATTTCTTGACATTTCTGATCATCTTAGGCTAACTCAATCAAATCCTTATATTATACTAGCAATAATGAAACAATGTACTTTGAAAAATGTGCTGTAGAGCAGGGGTTAGCACCAGCAGTGAGTTCCCAAGCCATCATGTGGGTAGATTTTAAATAACCAAGCATTATTTAGGTGGCAGGATCTAGAGCTCGGTGCTGCAGCATGTCAGGAAAAACATTCATGCAGGACAACTGTTCGTGGCTCCTTACTCTGATGACTTCTGAATGCAGTGATTGCTGAGAGCTGCTGCCTTACATGAAGGTGAGATACTGCCAATAATACATGACATTTTACCTCTTATTAGGCAGTGTCTCTGCTCCCACTGAGCTCCCAGCAGCATGTTTAATCTCTAATCTGGAAAAGGATGATGTGCTCAGACAGCCCAGTCCCCTACTAGCTCAATGCTCTCTGTGCAGCTGGGGTATCTTGCACTCAGTGCCTTGCAGCTCCTTAAGAGCTGCAGCCTGTTTTGCAGCATGCACATAGAATGTGATCAGTGCTCACTGACTGATGGTGTGTCACCTCCTAGCAACTGATGGACAACATGTGTAAACCCAATGTTATATCACCCTTTAGTCACTCAGGTTCTAGCAGATCTAGCTTACACCAGGTCTTAGAAGGGCTATAGTGAATGACACAGCTGAACTGCACCCTTCTTGATGCTCTGGTGTGCCTTATTTGCACATTGACAGCCAGTGGATATTCTTGGTTTGTCTTATTTACAATAACCCATCTAATTCTTTCAAAACCATGTTTTCACCCCTATTTTCTCTTCTTAATCCAAGACCTTTTTGCTGCAACATCTCCTAAGAGGTCATTGGTTTACACTTCAGACTGGGGAAAGTTTTATGGAGGACCACAGTCAGCTGTGGTTCCTCACCATTGGTGCTTGGTAGCTTGCTCAGCCACTGCACCTTGTTAGATTCAGCCACATACCAGTACCATGATGGGTAATAGCTCAATGCTAATTTTGCTGATCTGTTTTCATAACCTGGAAGAGAGAACATGTTCTAGCATGTTTTTACCATACAGGCAACTTTTGCATACATGAAAGGATGTTTGTATTTCTCTGAAAATAGGTGCTAGAGGATATACTCTATTAGAAATCAGTTTTAGTGCTATAACTATAATTATACAAAACCAACCAATTTTCATATGCAGCTAAGACGTCCTGTGAAACTTCTAAAATATTCAGCATGTAAACAACTTTCTGGGTTGTGAAAAGTGTTGTACTTCTGGCCTGACATTCAATTTCAGGTAGCAAAGGCAGCAAAGAATTGGGATTAAAAAAAAAAAAAAAAAAGCAAGCAAGAAATAAACAAAAAGGAGCAAAAGCTGTAAAAAAAAGAACAAAAATATCACCTTGAAAAAAGTCTAATATTTTGATTATTGTAATATGATAATGCCTGTGTATAAAAACATATGCCAACCACTGAGCACTCCTAATGTTTGCAGGCACAACACCATTGCTCAGGTGATGTGAGACTGCTGATTTAGAAATCCAGCTTTTATCAGAAGACTGCAGATGGCAGTACAGGACTGTAGATGACTGTTAAATATATGAAGCTGTTCGGGTTTGATCCAGTTTATTCAACTCTGTAGTTTATGATGAAACTTTGTGCTGCAAGCAAGGCTTCTTGCTGTTGTGTGCTCACTGTTGACTGGATTGCAGGTTAATTTTGCCTCACAGGACAGTCCTTCTTACAAGGCAAGTTTAACATCTGGAAAGAGTGATATACTTTAGCAGCAAATGTGAAGATTAATTTACTTTTTAAATTAGCCCTTCTTGATACCACTGATCTGTGCATTCAAGTTTCTGATGATTTTCACTTGTTTTCTGTGAGTCTAATATTCCATTGTTTTAGCAGAGTATGTTAGGAGACTGAAGAGGGCAGATATGTACACAGGCTCTGGAAAACCTTCAGGTTTGCTCCTAAAAGCCTTCTGAGATATATCTCAGAAGCAAAATAATTTCTTACAAGAATGAGCAAACCCAAACCTGATCTTGCAAATAATAAAGTAAGATGCATAATATTTTTTATACACAGAATAAATTAAATATAGAACTATAGTCTGTTTGGGATTGAAAAGACCTGTGTTTGAATTCCAGTTCTTTCACAGATTCCTTCTGTGACCTTTGAGCAGGGCAGGTCTCCTGAGCTGTAATAGAATGCAAGGCTCTTGGAGGCAGGCTGCAGGAACTGCAAAAGCCTTGCGGTACTTATTATCTGTTTCTAATGACACGGGCAACAAGAAAAAAACCTCACTTTCTGCCCAAGAATCCTTGTGTGTGACTTCTGATGTTTTGCCACTGCAAGCAGGGAGAGAGGTCATAAGTGCCATGCTTGACATAAAAGCATAAGAAGCTCTAAGGGACACCCTGTTAAAGATTTTGTGCACGTGGGTGTGCGTGTCCCGCTCAGCCAGCGCAGTTACATCATTAGTGCTGGATGCTCTCTCCTTCCTGAGGTCTTAGTGTGTGCTTACGAAGACCAGAAACACAGTGTGCCGAGCCCAGCGTTTGACTGTGCCTCCACCTACAAGAAACCACACAGTTTGTGTCTGTAAATGGTGCTCAGAGAAGCCTCACTTTTGCCAGGCTGTAAGATTTTTGTGAAGTGAGAGCCAGTGTCTTGTGGTTTGGAAGAGGCTCTTCGGAGATTAGCAGCAGATCAGTAGTTCTCTCCACTGCCTCTTACTCTTACGAGCAGGAGGAGGGACATCAGCCCAGGTTTTAGGAAAGCCAGAATTACGTTCCCTGCTCTTCCACGTTCTCCTCTGTGACCTTGAGGTACAGAGCTGGAGCCTGGGTGAAACTAAGTGACAGCACACCCTGGGAGAAGGACAGAGGAGGAAGAGAGAACCCTCAGCAGGCCAAGTTTGCTGCAGTGGCAGCTTCACCCACAGGCCTCAAAGTTGTTTCTTAGCAGACACCTGCACAGGTGAATCAGGAAGGATGGAGGCTGGGTGAGCTTTGCCCTCCTGCTGCACAGGGTTGTTGCTTTGCTTTGCTTTGTCCAGTGCCAGTGCCTCCCTGTTCAGCCCTTTGTCCCATGTGTTGGCAATTATCACCACTCTGAGCTGATTTCCTTGATCTTCGTGTTCATAAAAAAACTTTTTCATGGACTGTGCAAGGGGGAGGTTATTCAAACAGTTATTCTGTCAGCCTTTGTCAAGGGGAGAGGGAGAGCAGCTGGAGAGAGGAGCATGGCTACAGCCATGTGGAAAAAGCCTCAGGCTATTGTCACAAACAGGTGGCACATAACAACTGTTTGTGTTGTAGTCTCTATGGGTCCAAGCCTTAATTTTTCATGCCTCAGCTTCCTGTCAGTAATGTGAAGATGAAAGTGTCTCCCTGTTGCACCCAAGGAGGGTTGGCCACATCAACATTAGCATTACCAAAGGAGTCAAATGACACACACATGTATCCTTGGACTGGAACTAGATTGAAATGTGTGGCTGTTTGGTTATTTTAATCTAATTCAGAAGCCAAGTTAGATAAAGTTACACTCAGTTCTGAGGTAGTGCTGGAAGGCCTGTGCTGTGAGTGGACCGTGGGTGTGCCTTTAAACTCATCCTGATCCATGTGTGAGATAACAGAAAGAAAAAAAATAATGTTTGGGTAGGCATGGTAAAAATGCAAATATTGACACTGACTACCACATCCGAAAAAATGCCTCCTTGTGAGATGATCCAAACATGAAGCCTGTGAGCACGAAGTTTTCTATTTAGCCATAGAGAAAGTCCTGCAGTTGAACAAACTTTTCTTATTTCTTCCTCAGTGCACCACCACTGGCCTCCCTGGCCCCACTGCTGAGCAATGCCAAATCAGTGCCTGGCATGTGGCCACCAATTCATGGCATGCAAATTTCTAAACAGCTACTGGATGTCTTTGGATTACAGACGGCCATACCTGAACTCAGACTGGTGACTGGGAGATTTAAAAAGATCATGTTTTCCTTCCTGTTTTTCAGGTGACTCATTCTCCCAGGACTGCAGTTTGAAAGGCTAGAAAAAGCAGCAGTTGATCTTTGAATATTTGCATGTTGTTAGTTTTCTGTCACAGGAGAAGGACACCTTCATAATTACACCTGTAAGGTGGTCTGCCATCTTCATGCTTTCACAGATTGGAAAATACATATTCATTATGCTTATGTGCTTACACAAGATAAACAATTGAGGTTTGTGTTTCCTTAAGAAACATCTAATGTGTGGTTGGCAAGGTATAGGCAATCTTTATGTAGGAGAGAGTTTACAGTAAAAACATACATATGAGATTAGGGAAATGATCTTATATGTAAACTATATAGTACATGAAGGGAATAGGTGAGTTGTAAGCAGGTTGTATAAGTGATAAATCACTACAAGGAAAATATGCTTATGAGCTGCAGAGGTCATTGATTGTTCTGAACACTGCAAACTCATTATAATTATCAACAGAAATGGGGCAGAAGCTGTAAAATGTGCTTTCTTTCATTCCCTCTCCTCCTGTACAGGTTTGAATCAAATATTTTCCCAGTTCCATTCATCTCTTGGAAAATTTGGAGTATTCAAAACTACGCTTTGTTAAAACACCTCATCTAATGTCTAGAGGGGCACAAGTGTCTTGTGTGTGGTTTAATTAGAACCCTGTTCACTTTTCCTCAGACAATTTTTTGTTATTTTGCCAGAAAGCTTCTTAATTTTCTATCAAAACTGTCACTGCAAATTTTTCTGAGTCCTTGACAACCACAAACAACTTTCTTCCTTCTCACTGTGATACTACAGCAGCTTTAAAAGACAGTATGTCACTCTTCTGACATTTTGAAGAAGCTAAACTGATTTACAAGATTTTAGGAAAGAGGAATAAGCTAATTGATCTGCTTGACCTGAGGCAGCTGTTATTACTAACCTTCATAGAATCAGAGAATCCACTAGATTGGAAGACACCTCCAAGATCATCCACTCCGACCTATCATCCAGCCCTATTCAATCAACTAGACCATGGCACTAATTAATCCAGTAGAATAGAACTAGATGTGGAGTCTGGTAGCTGAGTTTTTGGGGAATTTGTGTTGGAGTGGTTCTGTTAAGACACACGAACCAGTGTAATTCAAGCAAAAATCCCCTGTTAAATAAGGGGCAGCTCATACCTTACCATGTCCATAGGCAATGCTGTTGTTACTCTGCATATTCAGTCAGGACTAGTGAAAAGGCTTTCTAGTGGTGGGTGATAACTTTATTGAAGTTTTATTGTAAACAACTTTTAAATGAGAACAAATGATTAATATTTTCTTTTAGAGTACTTTGAAAGATTTATAATGATTAAAATATGATCAGAAGTAATTAATAAAATTATAATGTTTAATCTAAGCTTCATCATGAAAATTTGTGAAGATTCTAAATACAATAGAAAATTTATTAAGTCACATCACCATCTGATGGAGACAGATGATGGACATGCCCAGTGGGTTGCTTGTATTTTTCCACAGATAATTTAATTATAATATAGTAAAATTCAGCATTGTTGAACCCTTTGCTGTGAGTTCCACTTGTAGAACCACAATATGCATGACTCCCACAGCCATGTAACATTCCTCAGTCTAAATTTCCTTTTTAAAGACTGGAGCTATCTTGCTAATAGTATTAAAAATATCCTCCCATTATTAAATACAGTAACAGCAAGTACATAATCATGTTAAGTAAGGAAAAAAAGATGTATTGCTTATACAATGTAATTAATGGCACACCATGTGCCCCCTCAACACCCCCCCCCAAAAAAAAAAAACCAAAAACAAACCCAAAACACCTCAAGCCCAACCAATTAACAACTGCCATCCCCTGGCTCAGTTCTTACAAACCTACTGTGTTTTGCCCTTCTTTAGTCACTGCATTGCTCACTGCAGTCACATAGGTGCTCGTAGTGCCTAGTACTTGGGCATCCACAGAGAAGCACAGGTTGCTTTTTGGCACATTGTGTAAGAGTGTATAGTACATGAGAGTGATAAGCTTGCACTTACAGGTGAAAAAGTGGAGCATATAATACAACATGCTTTAGCTTTGGATTTCTTAATTGCTGTGAGATAATTTACAGCTGGATCAAAAAGTGTGCAATACTTTATTTTACTTTTGTTCAGAGGGTGTTTTTCAGTTGTGAGAGCATTAAGCTTAATTGCATGACACAGGCAGAGTGGATTAAAATTATCCACTGTTAACCAAGCTCTCCTCTACTCCAAACATGTATGTGATGCACTTTTGTAGTGGTTTAGCAGTTAACTGCCCCCACCCCCTTTTGACATAAACCCCGGCTAGGACTCAGTACACTGGAAGTTGATAAATGAAGCTTTATATTTACAGCAATGCACAATATACAAGCAGAGATTTACAATGTATAACAGATATTTACAAATACATACAGTGAAAAGGTAATACAGAAACACCACAGCCCTTTCAGAGATTAAAATCCCCAAGAGGGGTAACCAACCACCCCCTACCACCTCTCCCCCTCTCCCCAATCTTATCTCACCATCTGTTGATGCTGCAGATAAGCTGAGGTAGATCAGCCAGGGGGATTAGTAGTAGGAAAGAAGTTAGTAGAATTATTATGAATCAGCTACAAAAGGCAGAGACAAAAGGAACCACGCAAGAGAAGCAGCCACAGCCCAGCAAGGTCTGAAACCATCTGCCTATCTATATTTGGGTTACAATACTTAAAACATTTTTTTTTCTTTCTCAGTAGAGCTCTGGGTGAAGTGACATACTGTGTTTTCATTTCTCAGCCAATAGTCTAATTTCTCACTCAAATTCTACAATTAGTTCAAACCAGCACAACTTTCTTATTACATTTTGTTCAAAGTTTTAAAAAGATTGTTGTAACAGTTAGATATGAATGTGAGATATGAATTTGAAAATTAATACAGTTTATTAATTTTGTTATTCAGAAACTCGCTACCAGCCAATATTTTTAATAATAGGTTCTTCACACAGTCATGAAAACATTATACAAAGGGAGGTAAAGAGGGAATCTGGAACAACAACATAACAATCAAACTTGAAACTGGAAAGAGATATTTTGGTTCCTTTGAACTTCTTGCCCACCTGGGGGCTTGAAAGGCCCCAGGCTAGGGTAGAAGGTACTCTGATTTACTTGAGACTTTACAGAATCTGGCCAGAGATTTGCCAAGAGGCTTTTGAGTGTTTACTCACAAAGTAGTCTCTCTGGATTTCTGGGGCTGCATTATAATATCAGGCAGTGACTAAAGCACATGGAGGGGTTGCTGTTGGTGATTTTAAAGCCGTCAGAGGCTCAGGAGCTTCCCTAGACTCTTTTCTCAGGAAGCTGGGGGTATAGCAGTCTCTGACCTGGTTCCTCTTGACTCCTGAGAGCTGGAGACTTGCAGAGGGGTAGGCAGGATTCAATGACAACACCGAGGGCACACAGGTGAAAAAACAGAGGAAGAGAGAAATGATAAAGAAAATCAATGTCACATATAGTGACCACTTGTCTATGACCCCTTCTAAATGCATTTTTTAATGCATTATCACTTGTGAAGTCTTCTTTAGATACTACCATCATTCAAAATTAGCATGCTGTGTGTGCTGTTGTCTGCCATACAGCTTTGTTATTGGCACTCCAGTGCTGAAGTGGCAAGCAGGCAAAGGGAAGAGGGAAGCAAGAGCGTGTGGTGCTCTCACAGTGCATGGCTGAAGATCGATAGCTCTGGGAGGAGGGCTTGGGGGAAGTCTTCATTCCTTTTCTGCTGGTGATGTCTTTATATACCAGGGACACACAATAGTGATGCTGCATCTGTGTGTATCTGTGTTGAGGTCTCTCTCACCTAATACTTCTCCGAGGATAGTTTGAAGGAGGATTACCATCAGGTAGAAATCCATGTGGCCTTACAGTGGAGTCAATGTTGTTTTCTCTACAGGTAGCAGAAGCATTTATTATTAATAACTGTATGGGAACAGGTGCTCTGAGCCTGTTTATTTGGTTAGTGGTCAATAATACGTGCATAGGAAGAATGAGAACAGGCAATTATGAAGCATTTCTTCTAAAACACTTTCCAGCCTTCTCCCCTGACTAATTTTTTTTTTTAATGTTTGTGTTTTCACCCATGCCCATATCCATTCCTACTCAGACCCTCCTTCCTGTACCAACCCAGAGTCAAAGGGAGAGGGTTTTGGCAGCCACTGTTTTTTTATTTAGGTGAAAGGGAATAAAGGTATACATATTTTTCAGTCAGACATTTTGGGGGATGAAAAATGTGTTTTCTTTGGAAATGTAAATGTTTTTATTTTTTCATTTCTTTTCAACCTTGCAAGTTTTTGTTGCTCAAAGGCCCACACTCACCATATTTTAAAACACCCTGATCCAACTAAACCTCAAAGCCAAAACTGGAATTTTTTTCTTCCCAGAATTTTTCATGACAAATCTTTTAAACTATTTTTATGAGTTCTTGTGGGAAATTCTCTGTGTGACTTTCTGATCCTCTGAAAATGCAAGTACAGGTCTCTGGGCTCAGGGCTGCTACACCTGTGCCAGCATGTTGCTTCCCAGCATGTTTGCATCTTTACATGCACAGGCTGCATGCATCTTGCATAAAGTGAGTCCTGAATAGTGCTGGAGAAGATAATGGGCCCTCTGGCCCCATGTCTATAGCTGCTTGCATCATACCCTCACATCTTAAACCTCTCACTTGGCTCACCATCTACTTTCTAGAGAAAGCTCTGGCTGTCGGCTGAACTCAGCAGGATCATCTCATTTCAAACCATTCCTTTGGGTGAAGGTGCAGGCAGTGACCATTACAGAAAGCAATAAGGTCTCAAGTCCTGTGAGCTTTGAGCTATGACTTTTCAGTGTTGTAAGACATAACAGATCTGGCTTGGGAGCATAGTATTACTTGTAACTGCAGTCTTAATGAAAAATCACTCCAGATTTAAGCTGATAAGGTGAAAAGAGATCCTGATAAACCTGAGAGTTTTGGAGGTTAAGGAATTAGATGATACCTGATCTTCAAATATATTGCAGTGAAAATTCCTAACAAAGGCAGCTCTTGTTAGCCAAGCATAGCAGATGAACAACAAATGCAAAAAGAAAGAAAACAAAGAAAACCAACAAACCAGCGACCTGCATCTGGTTTAAATACAACTCAGTAGTGCATTGCTCAGAAAAAAAAAATTAGCAAGCAAAAAAGGGAAAATCTCATGTTGCCTAAAGATGGTAAAATAGATGTGGTGTTCATTACTTGCTTTTGGAGCTGCATGGCCAGTATATTAATGCATCGTGCCTTTTATGTATTTCCTAGGCAGCAATTTGGTTGGTTGAATTGCCCTTTCATGTACCCTCCTGTTTTCATTTAGTGTTAACTTCAAATAAATGAATAAAAGGAAAAAGCAACAATATAAAGTAGAAGAGCTAAGGACTGCACTTTATGTGAGCAAGTTTCAGCTCTGAGAGCTGCACAGCTGTTTTGATCTGGAAGTGCTCCCAACTTATCAAAGCTTGTGGAGGGACTTCTGTGCTGTGCTGCCTGGCTTGGATCAACCATAGTGCAGGATTCCTGCAGTCTTGCACCCTACTGGGCAGTATGGACATGTTAATGAACACTTCAGAGAACATACTTGGACATGAGCAAAGCCATATCAGTTTTCTCGGGAGACAGAGGAGAATGTGAGCCACTGACTTGCTGTCACAAACCCAGTCCAGTTGCAGCTCATCTGTATGGCATACCCAGATATTCTGCCCTCCCTGAGCAGTTGAGGATGGTAATCTGCTTCAATCTCAGGAGCTCAAGTTTGGAAGGAGCTGAGTAAATCATATGCATAGCAGTTAATGATCCTATTTTATCAGCTCCTTCTTCCACTTCCCACACCATGTAGAGCAGTTTGAGAGGTGCTAAGGGATGTGTGAAGCTGGTTTTGGATGCTGAGGAGCAGGTACTGCCCCTGGTACCCTGAGGAAATGGTGCTGCCCCTGGTACCCTGTGAGGTAGAAACAGTCAGATGCTGGAAGCACAGCCCACAGGCCTGTGACTCCTTGGCAGGACCACACTCCCCTTGAAGATTAGGGAAATCCTAGTGGAATGCAGAACAGATTATGCTGTCCTTTCTGTTGGCTTCTTGCCCACATCAGCTTATGAACACCCAGCCACAAGGGGACACAGAAGGGCAAGTTGATGCTGGAGGTGCTAGTATTTGTTCCCTTGAGGACTTCAGGACAAAAACTCCAGTTCCCAGCAGGATGGTGGGAAACAGCTCTGGAGAAAACAGTGAAGGATCCTTTGGCTTGCCAGACTAATACTTTATGGACAACAGAACAGCATCAAAGAATGGAGAAGATTGTCTGGCACAGGGAGGGAAATGAATTATTTGTGACATATATACTTCTTTTGTGCTTTCTGCAGGCTCACTCTGAGGTTGCTTTCTTTAAGGACAGAAATACAGCTTGCTGCGAATGAATTTGTGTGTGGTAATGAATCTCCTCGAGTTATTTTTGTTTAAAATGCATGAATGGTAGGTAAGTAATTTTAAATGCTTGTCATGGGATATGGGAAGCAATTAAGTAAAGCAGAGTTCCCCTTTTTCTGAAATGCTCAGTTCAGTATGCTTGTGATTGCTGAACATATAAAAGTGATGGGGTCCTGGCTTGGGAATGTGTTCAGTAATTAATTTGCAGTTGATTTGGAGATGTAGCACTGTGAAAGTAGGATAGGTGCTTTTATTTTTTATTTGGTTCATTGGCTTTTTGGCCTTTTGTAATTTATTTTTTAAAAACATGACACTGTTTCACAGAAATGGCCTGCAAAAAGTACGTCTGATAAGAAAGCTACTGTGATGCGCTCAATTATGCTGACTTTCAGGTTTTTTTGGTAAAAAAAAAGAAAAAAAAAGGGGGTATTTGCTGACATCTTGCATTGCCATATGACTGTTTTCAATGTTTTCCATGACTTTTTTTTCCTGGACCACGTTTGTTTTTGAGTGATGTATTTCCTAGCCAGGAATTTTAGCTGTGCTCTCCATCCAGTTGAGCGGTGTATTGCGAGATTCCGTCAGAGCGACTTGAGCTCTCAGAGAGCTTCTTGGCTGGTGTGCAGTTAAGGCACATATGGAGAAGATATCAGCTGGGGAGATTATGCAGGCCCTCAAAATTTTTTTTTCACTCAAGACCTGTTTGAAAACTCCTGTCAATTTTGTTTTTAAATGTGCTTGTAGAAATGGCCTAAATTCTCTACATGCTGATTCAGTTTGCTTTCTGAGACCGCAGCAGATCATTTAATGGTTAGTTACACTCTTTAAAATTGACAAATCTTTAAAAAGTCAGTAAGACCTGGAAATCTAATTATTAGCTGTTTAGAGATTTCAAGGGTGAAACCTTGCTCTCAGGTCCTTACCACATACTGATGATTTTATTAATAATTTATCTGGGGGTGTTGGTTTTTTTTTGTCAAGAATTCATGTTGTCTGATTTGGACAATTTTAACTGAGGACTGAAGCAGTCAAATATGTTTTTTGCATCAAGGACATTTTGAAGAAGCTCCTATTCACTAAGACTGAGCACCCAAGACATGAAAGCAAGTAGAATTTGCCGACTGGTGGATTTTTTTTGCTCTCTGCATTTCATAGAATCATGGAATCATAGAATCATAAAATCATAGAATGATCTGGGTTGGAAGGACCTCCGAAGGTCATCTAGTCCAATGCTCCCTGCAGTCAGCAGGGACATACTCAACTAGATCAGGTTGCCCTGTTGAGCCTCACCTTTAATGTCTCCAGGGATAGGGCCTCAAATGCATCCTTGGGCAACTTGTTCTGGGGTTCCACCACTCTTATAGTAAAGAACCTGTTCCTAACATCCAATCTTCTCTAGTTGGAAGCTATTGCCCTTTATCCTATCACCACAGGCTTTTGTAAGCAATCTCTCTCTATCCTTGTATGCCTCCTTGAGGCTGAACAACCCCAGCTCCCTCAACCTGTCATTGTAGCAGAAGTGCTCCAATCCACTGATCATTTTCATGGCCCCTCTCTGGACCCACTTCATCAGGTCCATGTCCTTCCTGTATTGAGGGCTCCTGACCTGGACACAGTACGCCAGGTGAGGTCTCACCAGAGCAGAGTGGCAGAATCACCTCTCTGGATCTGCTGACAATGCTGCTTTTGATGCAGCCCAGGATGTGATTTGCCTTCTGGGCTGCAAGCTCACACTGTCTGCTCATGTTCAGCTTCTTGTCCACCAGCACCCCCAAGGCCTTTGCCTCAGGGCTGCTTTTTATTATCTCACCCCTTAGTCTGTATTGATAGTGAGGATTGTTTTGTCCCAGGTGCTTCTGCACTTGCTCTTGTTGAACCTCATGACGTTCACCTGGGTCCACCTCTCCAGCTTGTCCAGGCCCTTTTGGATGACATTTCAGTCACTCCCTGGTGGAAGGGCACTTTATGGATCATGTTAGCATTGCACATGAGTGCAGCAGTGATTTGCACTGTGGGACCTAGGTAGACAAAGGATATGGCATATTTTTCACTCTGATGGTCATCTCTTTTAACTTAGTTTTTAGGTCCTATGGGAGTATGGATTCCTGTTGGACAAAAACTGTCATACCATGCCCTTAGTAATGTAGCTTTGAGATAAACTCTGATGTCAACAGGAAACATATAAGGAAAAAAGTCATATAACTGGCTCTCAGTTAACAAAAAGTTACAGAGTAAAGGCTGCCTTTGGTCAGCCTCCAATTACTTTTAAACTCTAGTATTAGTTGCTCTATAAATCCAAGGTAGACAGTGATGAGATCTAGGCAGGAAAATTCTTCCAAATAACTGATTTTCCAGATAAGCACAAGTAAATGGCTAAGATATTGTTAGTATTTTGTCTAGGGAGTCAACAGTGGCTTTGTAAAGAGTTGCTACAGATTTGGTCCAGCATGTTTGAATTAGGAGGTATTTTGCAGATTGAATTTAAAGTAACTGGAATCAAGCTAAGTGGAAGAATTACTGAGTGTTCTGATAAAACACAATTTCATCTTCCTCCTAATAAAGCTTTACAATCCTGGCCAGTCTATACTTTTATTACTTGTAAAAAGTAAGCATCTTCTTGCAAAATAATAATTTCCTAAACATGGTAGATGATGATGTTAGCAAAGATATTAAGTAGGAGGTTGGAGCTTTCTTTTAAGCTCCCTAAAATCTCTCAAATAGATGTCTGCAATGAGGCAGAGAGAATTTAAGAGACAATGTAAGAAGCTTGTTAAACTTGCTATGCATTTTACAGCCACTTGGGGAACATTTTAATTCCAGTCCAAGGATGTTGAGAACACCTCACTTACTGGTGTAACTGTTACCTGTTCCTTGTATTTAAAAAATCAGTCTCAGTATTAATTTTTCAGCAGAACAAGATGTATGAGATTTATGGGTGAAATTCCACCTTTGAAACGAGCCAGAGCTACCTCGAGGCACTACTTAAATATCAGTTTACCTCTGTTTTGCCAAACCTAGTGACTTTTAAGTGATGACTAGGCTTCTGCCGGACTTTCTCCATATGGAAGACTTTCATGGCAGGTGAGAGAAAGAGGACATCTGTTTTGAAACTGGTTTCCAGCTCAGCGTGCACAAATCTAATCACCAGAAAGTAAGTTTAATCAAGAGAGAATTAAAACTATGAAGCTGCCCACTCAGTAAAATTCAAAACCTGTGATTGCCAACTGTCCAGGAAATATGAAATCAGGATTTCTCTTTTACTCTAGTCATATAGTCACTTACTGCTCAGAGATGGAAATATTCATCTATTACTGTTTAAAGCTAACTGAATATCTGATGATAATAAGAGTATGCTTAGTGATTACTGAGACTTCAGAAGCATCTTAATTATATGCAGTTGTTACTGATCATTAACAGGTTTCTATCTCTGGAGCTAGCTGATTAAAAATGCAGAAAAGTAATGGAAGTCTTCATCAAAGTGCTCAGGCAAGTAACACATATACCTGTTACATAGAAATATATTTGCATGCATGCTTCTTATTTTAACCTGTACAGTTGAACTTTATTTCTGATGAGAACAGATTTAAAATATTCATCCATTGTAGTCAACAGACATAATTGTGGAGTGATATGATATACTTCCCCAAATTAGCACAGAATCTGCATAAGAACCTGCCTTTACATTGATAGTACATAAATATTATTTCTAGCATATTTCTGTTCTGTCACACATTCCAACACACACACACCTTTACACTGTTCTAGTGCTTTATGGTATAGTACCTCACTGACCAGGTGTTGCTCAAAGAGGAAGTTAAGTCCAATAGCAATAGTTTCTAATGTAATGCACAGTGGAATTAGAACCTAAGCCAGTTAATGAATTTTATTTTATAAGTAAAGCAAACAACAGTTTTAGAAATGTATTTGAATAGTAAAGGTGAAATAGTTCATAATGTTATTTCATACATTTTCATCTTTGAAGCTATGTGGTCTTCTAAAGCATGAGTGAAAGCAAGACAGCACTGCTCTGAAACAAAATTTTCTCGTATTTTGGCTCTTGTTCTTTCATTTGTGACTTGTGTCTGTGCACATTCTTTGGGTATGTAGGTGAGTTTCTTGGCTTTATATAAAGAAGAACACATAAGCTTCAGTTTTGGAAGAAAAATCTGCAATGAAATGTAGAATCTTTATAGTGCACTAACTTCTCTTCAAGCAAAATTGAGTTATTTATGTGCAAGGCCTTAAGAAGTTTGTGTAAGTAATAGATGCTATTAGATGCTATTGTGGAGAATAAATGAACAAAAATTACAGGGCAATATATTCCATATATGCAGGGAGTTCAATTTACTATAACTATTTTTTTTTTTTAACTATCTTTTGGAGACACTTTTAGAAATGTTATTTCTGAAGTCAAAGGCAATTATAGGTACAGAATGTGAGAATTTAATATTCATATTCCTATGCATTGTGGAAAAACACAGTTTGAAACAGCTCTTTTGTTAAACAAGCCAGGATTTCAAATGAAGGGAGAATTGCACAATGCACAACTGCAAATGATGGTTGAGAGATGAGATCATCAGAGCAGCTAGGAGTTAAGACATGTGGTTTGAATTAGAGGTATCTACTTTCTAGACGCTCAATATATTTGATAGAAGGTGACTCAAAAGCATATAAGAAGAAGTGAAGTCATGGCAATGTGGTGAAGTCCTTGCTGACTGGTGAAGGAGTAACATAACACCCATCTTCAAAAAGGAGAAAAAAGGAAGACCCCAGAAACTATAGGCCAGTCAGTCTCACCTCTGTGCTGGCAAGATCATGGAGCAGATCCTCCTGAAAGGCTTTGCTAAGGTATAGCGAAAATGAAAAAGAGGTGATAGGTCTTAACCAACACGGCTTCACTAAGTGCAAATCATGCCTGATGAACTTGGTGGCTCTCTATGATGGAGTTACAGCATCATTGGCTAAGGAGAGAGCTACTGATGTCATCTGCCTGAAGTTGAGCAAAGCATTTGACATTGTCCTGCATGACATCCTGGTCACCAAATTGGGAAAAGCTTGGATGGCTGCATGCAGGTAATGAAGATTAAGGGCTCAATGTCCAAATGGAGACCAGTGACTGGGATCAGGGATCAGTACTGGGACCTGTGCTCCTGTGCTGTTTAACATCTTTGTCAGTGTTATGGACAGTGGAAATGAGTGCATCCTCTGCAAGACTGTGTATGACACCAAGCTGTGTGGTCTGGTTGAAGGAATTGCAACTAGAGGGACTTGGACAAGCTTGAGACGTGCAGCCAAGGCAACCTCAAGTTCAACAAGGCCAAGTGCAAGGTCCTAAAACAGGGTCAGGGCAATCCAAAGCACAACTATGAGCTAGGCAAGGAATGAGTTAAGAACAGTCTTGAGGAGAAGGACTTGGTGTCAGCTGATAAAAAACTCAACATGAGCTTGCAATGTGTGCTTGCCAACCATATCTTGGGATGCATCAAAAGAAGTGTGACCAACAGGTTAATGCAGATGCTTCTGTCTCTCTACTCTGCTCTCATGAGACTCTGCTTGGAGTACTGCATCCAGTTCTGATGCCTTTGGAATAAGAGGGACATGGAACTGTTGGAGTGGGTCCAGAGGAAGGCCACAAAGATGACTGGAGTTCCATAAAGATGATCAGAGAGAGCATGGAGAAAAGAAAGCTCCAGGGAGACCTTACAACAGATTTCCAGTACCTCAAAGGGGCCTACAAGAAAGCTGGGAAGAGGTTTTTACAAAGACTTGTAGTGATATGGCAAGAGGGAATGGATTGAAGCTTGAAGAGGACAGATTTAGACTGGAGATTAGGAATACATTCTTTACAGTGAGGGTGGTGAGACACTGGAACAGGTTGCTGAGGGAAGTCTTGGATGTCCCTTTCCTGAAGGTATGCAAGGCCAGGTTAGATGAGGCCTTTAGCAACCTGATATAGTGGAAGGTGTCCCCACCTGTGATGGGGATGTTGGAACTGGATGATCATTAATGTGCCTTCCAGCTCAAAGCATTCTATAAATCTATGAATTCCAGGAAAAGGAACACCTTTAGAGACAGAAGTCTTCACAGCTCTGCAGCCGTAATGTCCTTTGTTTTTTACTGCAGCCCAGCAATGTTGAAACCAAACATACTATTGTTCCCATCATAAAAAAAATGTAACTACTTTAGGTGCTTGAGATAACATGAAAGTCAAGATTCATATTGATGCATCACAAGAGGTGTTTAGGAGATTTTTTTTTTCTTCATGGAAGCAGTCATTGAAAAACCCTAAATGGGTGAGTTTTGAAACACAGTAGTTTAGATATTTAATACTGTTTAAGCATACAGAATTGCCAGACAACTAAGCTTTTGAAAGAGGGTAGAAAAGGCAGTATACTTACCAATGTTTGAAAGCATAATATCATCCTATGAATGTTTTAAATACTGCTTTTGTAACTGCATACTCTACTGGAACGAGTACAATTTGTAATACTGATTATTTTTTAGTCCTCTGAATGTTTGCACTCAGAAATACATGGCAAGGAGACTACCCAAGAAAAGTAATTTTACCAGTTGTAAGATGAATACAAAAGGACAAAACATTATTCCTCTTTGACTGCATTCAGTAATTTGTTAGGACCAGCAAAAAATAGATTAATATTGATGTGAGCTTAAGGATCTAAGGAATAAAAGGAGCCTTATTTAATATAAACCTAAAGATTACTCCAACTTTCAGTGCCCAGATTCTGTTCTCCCAGGGCCCAACTTGAGTGTACTTGTCCTGAAGTCCTGAAACTGAGTTTTGCAGGGAGTGCTGGCAGTGCCAGGCATTGCTCCCTATAACAGCTTTTGGGACGGTGGTACAGCAGGGCACTTTCTTTCAGCCTGGCTGACTGCTTGGTATGGTGCCTGATTATTCATTGGCACCACACTGAGTTATCTGGAAAAGCTTGTTATGCTGGGTGCAGTGTTGCAGGAAGGCATCAGTATGGGGTTGCACTGTGCCACATCTGTGCTGAGAAGCTTTCCTGGATCTGGAAATCACTAAGGGTACAATATAAACATCTGAACAAAGTCTGCAAGATGCACTCTGGATCTCAAAGCTAATATTTTCATTATCTGAGATATCTTTGGCTGCTGTTTACATTGTGTAATGGAGTATAATGTCAGGATTGCATAAACTCAACTGTTTTCCTTGGAATTGGTGAGGATTTCATGAGGCCTATGGATCTCGCTTAAATATACACATATCTCTTAGATGTGTTACTGCAGAGAAATTCAGCTTTTACTGTCTGAGGCCTTCTGTTTTGCAGCCTATGACAAATTCCAGTCAGCTGAGGATGTTTGTTTCAGTGGTAGCACAATATTTGATGTCAACTGAGATTTAGATTATACTGTAGGGATGCCACTAGCTGGCCACATTTGAGCTATTTTAACTCCTATTGATGTTGATAACAAAACTCCAGTCAATTTCAATAAAGGCAAGGTGTGTTTTAATTTAATTTCATTTCATTTCATTTCATGAAAGGCAGACATGGCCCCGTGATTTCATTAAAGGCATCCATGACTCTGTGGTTCTCCACTTTGTTCTTGTTACTGTGCCATTCTCACAGACTACAATGTTTGCTGTGTTTGAATAACATTAGCTGCAAGCATTTTGAATAATCTAGCTTGAAAGAGTCAACTCTCACCCTGTGATTTGTCACTCACTTAATGTTTGATATCTGTTTTAAACCTAAATTCCTATAGGTTATGCTCATTTCATTTGCTTTGTTCAGTATCAAAGACTCTGCTAAGGTACACATCAAAAAGAGTTAGCAAAAAAAAGCAGCAGTGAGTGTCCATTACAGATTATTCCAATCGTCAATTAAATGCTTCTCCCAGGCACTGTGACTGTGCATGCACATATATGTAACAACAAAGCCTCTCTAACAGACCCTTTATACTGGAAATCTTTATAGTAGGAAGGCAGAAATATGTGGAAAAGAGGAACTTGGGGAGGAGAGTGGAGCAGGCTCAGTTTACAAACTCTGCTTGCTGGGGAGATTGTTTATAGTCTGATGTCACTTATTGCATGCAGCTGAAAAATATTGTTATGTCAGGACTATTCAGTGCATGTTGGATATAGAAGTACTCTGGATACCTCAAAGGAATGATCTTGCTTTGTTCTTAAGTAGTAATGCTGTGTGCTGTGTAGGGATGCTCAAATTCTGAGTAAACCCTACCTGACTTAGATTCAAAACATCCTTTACTTCAGCACAAAAGAAGCCAAAGAAGTGTAACCTCCTCCTCCAAAATATTCTCTGATATAATTAGAGAATTTAATTGAAAAAATTAAATTCTTGGGCTTTGTAATGGTTGAGCACAAGGGCTAACCTGCCTGCTCCCCCAACACAAAATGAGGGGAAGTATAACACACGCAACTCAGGGCTGAGATAAAGAGATAAGAGTTTAATATAATATGAGCACAATGCATTATTACCTTAGCTAATAATTTAATTAATCAAATAATACAATGCACAATTACCTTATCTTACTCTATTTGCAGAAGAACCCCAGTGAAATACACAGGGAAAAAACCAACAGCATAAACCAGAAAACCAAGCCCAGCAGCTACCTGACTCCTGTCGTTCTGTCGCCATGCCTCCAGAGAAAAGCCAACACCCAAGAACCTGGAACCCTGAAGCAGCAGCTGGAACAGGAAACATCTCATGTTGCAATCTGAACTTCAAGCCCCATAATACTTTGTTTCAGTTAGTGCTTTCATTTTTTGAAGCTGGCATGACTGCTTCATGGTATAACAGGGGCAGATTCAACTCAATCCATGACATTACCCACCCCTATTCTATACCATCTGCACCATGCTCAGCAGCAATCTACAGTCAAGCAATAAACATACATCAGTCACTGTTCTCACTCAAAGTGAGACTGGCTTGCAGCACACAGAAGACTGCTCACTGCGGATGCTCTGAGCTCTGCTCTGTTCCAGTACAGTCTGGATCAGACCATGACCAGTTCAAACGGTGGAGCTGAGTTTCCACCCCTGGGGCAGTCGAGTAGGGCAGGTGAGCCCAGTGACTTCTTCCACCCCTCCAAGTAAAAGCAATCTGCAGCTCCCATTCTGGTGATCAGCTTCCAGAGCATGCAGAAGTGGAGATCCCTCTGTCGCACAAGAAATACAGACAAGTGCCACCTCCTCTACTTGCTAAGCTGTCAGTTCTGTATAGTCCAATAAACCAAATTGTCCCTCTTCTCCATCTGGTTGGAGGCAGGGCCCCTCTAATTCTGATTATATTCACCTACCTCTTGTGGAGCCGCTTTGTGAGACCTTTCAGAAGGATCAGAAGCAGTATCAGATTATCTGCTCTTCTTGGGTGATTTTCCACTGGAAACTGAGGCAGCATTATCTGGGGGAGAATTCCCCTGTAAAACATGTACTTTTGAAGCCAGGGCTCAAGTGGGTTTCCCATCCCACTTCTTCATGTCCTCCCCATTGTCACACAAGTAAAACCACAGGGTACTACAGATTGTGTACCTTCCAGATTCTCTCCTTCAAACAGGAAAGCATCATTGCTGAAACACAGACCTGTGCAAAGGAGAGATTTCTTTGTCATTTCCCTGAGGCCTTTGCTATTTTTATCCACTGTCCTTGGCCATCTGCCAAAGCCTGATAAGAACTGAGAGAGCAAACAGCTCACTGTTTCTCTTGTTCCATGGTTCATCCTTATCTTTTACAGGACAAACTGCTTTGTGCTTCTTTTTCCTTACATTTCGCCAGCTTGTCAGGATTTTGTACTTGCTCAGGGATGAAATTCTAAACCACCAGAAGGAACCACTGCCCTAAGGTGACACTCAGCACCACAACAAGCACGTACAGAACTTCAGCACATCAGCCCCTGGAAAGAAAATACAACATGCCACAGAAAAACAAACAAACAAACAAACAACCCAAACAAAACAAACAAACAAAAACCCCACAAACAAAAATCAAACACCCACCAAAAAAAACCACCAAAAGAAAATTTACATAAAACTCTCTTAACAAACTTTAAGTTTTACCTGACTCCTGCTCTCATTCATTGTAACCCTTTTGTCTCCTGCCAAAATTGACGCTCTAAATAAAGATATAATTAGAACATAGAGTTGAAAAATTAAATTATTAGGCTTTTTTTCTAAGAAGAATCAAGTCTCCAACAGCTGTGGTTCACACTTCCCTTTGCTGGATGTGGCTAAGGCAAAGAGTACAACGTGTAAATAAATAGAAATCCAGACATTTCAGAAGAGAAATATATATTTTTGTTTTCTTATACAAAGAGCAGAAATGTGAAGTAATGGTTGTGGGACAATTGAAAGCAATGAGATACTACACAGTGACAACAAGGAGCAGAATTGCTGGTACTACAGAAAAAAACAAATACAGCAATAGCAGAAAAATCAACTACTTGCAGTGGTCCATGCTGAAATGCCTGAGAGCTGTGCCTTGGAAGACTTATGGTGACTTTTCTTACTAGTGTCATATTTCTCAGACTCCCATACCATTTTAGGGGTCACAAATGCACTGACTGCACCTCTGTCAGAAACAATTTGCATTGTCACTGGATTTTCACAACGTGGTTATTAAATTGGTTTGAGGAAACAAAGAAGGAATAATGAGAAGGAAAGGAGAACAATAGAAAGGGAAAAAGAGAGTGAAAAAGGAAGTTTAAAAGGGAAGAAGAAAGAAAAAGCAAGAAAACAGGAGAGTAAGAAGAAGAAAAAGGCAGTTCTCTCCCCCATCTGCAAAGATGAATGAAGAGCTAACAAAAGGGTTATTCAACGTTCTGCTCTAATACCTTATTTTAGTTTCTGATCTGAAATCCTTTGACGTCAATGAACTTCCACTGACTTTAATATGCTCCGGATCAAGCTTGTCATGTGGAACTCAGACTTACTGTCTGTGAATTAACATGAATCTGTGCATTAGTTTTCCAGAACAAACAAATAACTTTAAAAAGTAATTAGGCTCGCATTTGAATATCAGCAGGTTACAAGACACAGGTCCCTAAGCAGACATGTGGCACAGTGTTTCTGAATGGTGCATGATCAAGCTATTTTCTTACAGCGTATTTTTCTGTTGGGGTTAACAGTATTTAGGTTAATGGAAAACATGCCTGCCTTGAAAAGTATTTCCACCAGAAATGTTGGAGTCTGAACAAGAATCTTCCTCTATTCTGAAAAAAACAACCCGTGTAGAGCTGCAGTATTTTGCTTCTGTCCCTTTAATGTATCTTCTTATATGAGTATACCCATGTCATTGGAATATGTACATGCAGTAGCTAGCACTATATAAATATAGTAAAATGTAGACAGACCTACATTGTAAGTCTATAATAAATATTTTAAAGACTCTAATACCATGTATTATTCCAGAATTCTGGTTTTGGCAGCCTGCTGATGTCACCGAGCTGGCTAAAGAGCGGATTTGCTAGAGGGGTGGGGTTGCTACAGAGGGCTCTGGCCAAGCTGGATCTATGGATGAGGCCAGTGGAATGAGGCTCAACAAGGCCAAGGGCCAGGTTCTGCACTTGGGTCACACCAACCCCATGAGTGCTTCAGGCTGGGGGCAGAATGACTGGAAACTACCTGGTGGAAAAGGCCCTGGTGGGGTTGTCAACAGAAGCTGGAGATGATTCACTGTGTGCCCACATGGTCAAGAAGGCCATCAGTATCCTGGCTTGGATCAGCAATGGCGTGATCAGCAGAAAAAGTGCAGGCATCACCCCTCAGGACTGAGTACTGGTGAGGCCACACCTCAAATCCTGGCTTCAGTTTTCTGGCCCTCACTCCAAGAAGAACAATGATGGGCCAGAGAGGAGAAGGGCAACAAAACAGATGAACAGGCCTTGTGAGAAGCAGCTGAGGCACCTGGGGTTGTGCAGCCTGGAGAAAAAGAGGCTGAGGGGAGACCTTTTGGTTCTGTGCAACTCCCTGAAAAATGTTTGAGCCAGGTAGGGATTGGTCTCTTCTCCCAAGAAACAAGTGATAGGACAAGATGAAATGGCCTTGGGTTTCCCCTGTGGATGGTTAGATTGGAGATGAGGAGAAATTTCTTGCCCTTGAGGCTTGTCAAGTCCTGGCCCAGACTGCCCAGGGCAGTGGTTGAGACCTTATCCTGGGGAGGGTGGGATTTAAAGCTGTGGAGATGTAGTGCTGAGGGATATGTTTTTTTGGTGTCTTGGCAGTACTGGGTGAACGATTGGACTCAATGAACTTAAGTGTCTCTTCTAACAAAGCAATTTTGTGATTCTGTGATTTTGAAACTTCAACAACTATTATAAGGTTCTTTGCTGCAACGTTAGTGAATCTTTTCATTCCCATTCATTGTTACATTGGAGTTTTATACATGCACGTGGATATGTAATTATGTACAATGGTGGCTGGCAATATACCAGTACCACTGAAATACTATGGTCTCAAATAAGAAATGCTGCTGAAGTTGTTAGACATGAGGCCTTCCAGGGTGTTGTCTCCCCTTCCTTCAGCCCTTTGGGCTCTTCAGTGATGCCCAATTTTAGGCAATACGTTGTACCAGTGTCAGAGTCCCATGCGAGAGGGAATAGGGTCTAGGACAGGGACAAATTCAGCTTGCAGAAACATCTAATTGCCTGGCAGCAGAGGCAGCCAAAGAGGGAAGATGATGCTGTCCTCACATACAGCTCTAGGACCTTCCTGACCACCTAGTGTGGTATTTGAAATGGTTCAGATTGCATCAACTGTCAGTAACAAGTTTAACTAAGGCAGTTGTAATGTATCAGAGAAATCACATCAGTACCCTAAAGTAATTGGTGTGAACAGAAACTGCTAAAAAGTCTTAGTAGCACTATGTGGCACCCAAATGAAAATAAAATACCCAATGATATGTGAAAGTTTCATGCAGCTCCCCAGCAGAAAAGCTGGAGTACTTACAAAGGAGCTAGGGTATGTTTTATGTTTAGTTCTTTCCATTAATTTTGTATATTTCAGCACATTTGTGTGATTTTTTTTTTTAATTAGAACTGATTTACAATTTGTTGTTGAAAACATTGCTTTCATTTAAAATATGTTCTGTCCCTCAAAATGATGAATACAAATGTTAACATAAAATCTTAACTGAGAAGTTTTGTTTCATACACTTTTGTCCATATGCTGGCTTTGCTTTAGAGGAAAATTTTCGGATTCAGCAATGTTACTAAAATATATTTAAGATCCCACTGCCACTTGATGGGAGTTTATATGTAGTCTTATTTCACAGAAACTGTGGAGGGTGCATGCATGTGTGTGTGTGTGTGCATATAAAGAGGACAAAGAATTTTTTTGTTAGCCTACTAGGACTAGATTTTTATATATGGCATTTTGTATTATATTTAAATATGGAACTACCTATTTTAAACCATTAGCTAAATTTGCCTGATCAGTGTTCCAAATCCTGCCATTTCATGTGGCCATATCAAATTATACTGCAATCTCTGAATTGCACACACTTAAAGATTCTGCCAAAGTATACAATTTAGTACACAGAAATTAATAGTTGTGGAAAAATATATGTGGTAGTTAGCATATTGCATGCTATTTCTATAGATATTATATTTGAATATGTTGGCAGAAGCAGTTAGAGGGCAGACCAAAATGACACCTACTGAGTAGAAATGACTTCCAAAGTCTCTCTGTTGTTATTATAAAACATGTTATTTATAAAGCTCAAGAAAAGTTATAATACTGCCCTCTGGAAAGGGGACTGGAAAAGCTCAAGGAACAGTTCTGGAGTCCCCAACACAAGAAGGACATGGAACTGTTGGAGTGAGTCCAGAGAAGGGCCTTGACAATGATCAGAGTCTTGGAGCACCTCTGCTATGAGGACAGGCTATGAGAGCTGGGGCTCTGCAGCCTGGAGAACAGAAGGCTTCAAGGAGACCTTAAAGTAGCCTTCCAGCATCTGAAGGGGGCCTACAGGAAGGCTGGGGAGGAACTATTTACAAGGTCTTGTAATGACAGGATGAGGGGTACTGGGTTTAAACTGTCAGAGGGGAGATTTAGACTAGATGTTAGGAAGAAGTTCTGGAACAGAGTGCCCAGGGAGGTTGTGGCTGCTCCCTCCCTGGAGGTGTTCAAGACCAGGCTGGATGAGGCCTTGAGTGACCTGTTCTAGTGGGAGGTATCCCTGCCTATGGCAGGGGTTTGGAACTAGATGATCTTTGAGGTCACTTTCAACTGAAATTATTCTATGATTCTATGATTCCGTGAGCAAGGCAACAGAATATTGATTCTGTTAATCAGTGTAAATGAGGTTTCCAGCTTTCAGGAAGGAGCATGCATAGGCAGAGGGAGCCTTTTGTGATTTTCTTTCTGAGGTTGTCTCCCAAGAGCAGAAAAAAGGAGAAATGGATATGAATTGCATTGTGTCTACTGCTGCTCTACCTTTCATGTTGAATACTAATAATTTTACTGCCTTCAGTGAAGTTTCATGAGGCAGGACAGAGCTGTACTCAGTGTCACTGGAATGGTGATGCTGCCTCTTTATTTGATGTTCTGTTCCTTCATGCTGGTTTGATTGCTGCATCCTTGTCACTTCCTCAAGCTCAGGAAAGGTGTTCCAAAGCAAAACCATCCAGGAACAACTTCCTTCTCCTCACTAAAGCAAGACACGGCATGTGTGCTCACCCAGCTGCCAAATGAGAGTGAAAGCCAGAGCAGGGAGAATTGGGCACTGCAGGGGGACCTTAGGGATGGGACATAGGAGAGCTGGGACATTCTCCCAGTGGGACCTTCCTCCCTTCACTGTCCTTCCACACTTTTCCAGCTGAACTCCTTGTGTTGCTCTTAACAAGAGTCCATATGCATTCCAAATCAAAGATTAAACCCATAATATAGTCAGAAGTGTTTTTTTTTCTTTCTTTTTTTTCCCCCTAAGGATCAATCTATTTTCCTTTCTTGCCACTGGATCAGATGGAGAATTCATGCTCCTAAGAGCTCCTTTGTGTGCAGAAAATATTTATACTCATGTAATATTAAATTACTTTCATTAGGAGACTGGATCAAAACACAGCAGTACAGTTTTATCCCTATATTTGGGAGCAAAAATTCTCTATCTAATTCAGAATAGAAAGGGAACTTCCCTGTATTTTAGACATTGTTATTCCATCTTTGTATTGTTCTTTGTTACACCCTGGTTATTAAAACAAAACCAAACCAAAAACAAGCTGAAATGCTGGAAGCTACAAAGATTCAACCACAAGCCATGTTCTCATTTCTATGTATGTATGCAGTTTGTGGTATATAAGTAAAAAAATGATTATATTTTTTTTCAAACAGAAGCTAATCCATGTAGCCATATAGCACTGACCCATCAAAAAACCAGCTTGTGTTCTGAGGTTGTGAAGGGATAAGGGGTTTGTGTGTTTAAAACAAAGACACATTTTATCATTGCATGCTCTTGCACAAGTGCCAGTAACCACAATTGAAAACTTCTTGCTTGGATGACGTGGTAACGCTGATCTGATCGTGTTGTTCTGCTACAGTCTCCTTACAGATCTCAATCACAGTCTTCTGTTTCCTGTGAATTTTCTTCAGGAGAACCTGACTCCTTCCTAAGCTCTGTGGACCAGTGTTGCCATCATTGGCATTTATGGTTTGACCCAGTTGCCCTTTGAGACTCCCTTGACTGGACCACAGCCTCACTGCTGGACCCAAGAACCTAACTGAATTCTGATGTTTTCATTATGGTTTCCAAATTATTGCAGAATTTACAAAGCTGAAGAAACCTAACCCATGCTCAAAGAAGATTAGATAATTGGGTTAGACATATCTAAATAAATATTGTGTAGGCATGTTTGTGAATTAAAATAATAAGTATACACTTAAATATGAATAGGATGTAAAATTTGCTGTACTGGAATAATTTTAGCCCTAATCTAAACCCAATTGAAGTCAATATATTGTATTTCTCTAATGAAGAATACAGAAGTATTTGGAAGACAGAGTGGAGTTAGTATCCTGTTGCTGTAACCGGCCACTAAAGCAAGTCATTCTCATACATATACTGCATAGAAAATTAGTAAACATCATTCTACTTCACTATTATGCCATATGACATGGCAGCATTTGAGTATTTCCTGTCTGGAAGGAAGTATATGATAAATTTACTAATGTGTGAAAGAAAAATGTCCGAGACGCAAGCCTGATTCCAGTCTCACACCAATCTTGCATCTGCAAAGTAGGGCTCTTCACCCAGCTTAAGCTGAGGTGAAAAGGCTATTTGAGATGCTGGATGTTTCCCCACATGTCAGAAAGGTTCGATGTGAAACAAACCAACCCCACTTCACTCTCATGGGCTTTGGTTATGGTCCTAAACAGGAAGCCATTAATCTGTGTTTGCTAAAATATGCATTGTGGCCACTGCAGACTGCAGCTGTCACCGAAGTTTCAAGGTATGTGTATTGCAGAACAGAGTGAATAGCAAGAAGAGAAAAGACTCAGAAAGCTGAGGTGCCAGTTCCAGTTAGCTTGGTGTAACGGTTAGATATGAATGCGAGATATGAATTTGAAAATTAATATAATTTATTCATTTTGTTATTCAGAAACTCACTACCAGCCAGTATTTTTAATAACAATGGGTTCTTTGCCCGGTCATGAAAACATTATACAAAGGGAGATAAACAGGGAATCTGGAACGCTTCAGAACGTAAGTAGCAACAATGTAACAAATATCAAACTTGAAACTGGAAAGAGATTTTCTGGTTTCTTTGCACTTCTTGCCCACCTGGGGACTTGAGAAGTGCCTTTCTGCTGCTAAGGCAGAAGGTACTCAGATTCACTTGAGAATTTACAGAATCTTGCTAGAGATTTTCCAAGTACTCACAAAGTAGTCCCTCTGGATTTCTGGGGCAGCACTATTGCATCAGCTAATGCCCAAAGCACTTGAAGGGGGTTGCTGTTGGTGATTTCAGAGCCTTTAGAGGCTTTCTACATCCCCCAGACTCTTTTTCAGGAAGCTGGGGGTATAGAACAGTCTCTGACCTGTGTTGTCTTGAACCCCCATAGCTGGAGACTTGTAGAGGGGTAGACAGGATGCAGTGAGATGGCAACACTGAGAGCACACAGAAGAAAAAACAATGGCAGCAGCAGCAGGCGGCACCAAAAACAGCAGAGCAGAGCAGAGCACGCAGAGAGAGAGCCTCCTGTTACCTGCTCATCTTCTTTTATCCATGCATGCCTGAGATTTGTTGGGCTTTGGACATTGATCAGTCAATCAGAATAGCACTTTGCCAATTCTGACCATATTAGGTGAAACCAAGGCTTTTGTTTCCCTTCCTGTGGTTGCTCCTCCCAGCACAAAAGGTTGGGGAGCAGGGGAACATGTCTGGGCAAGCCAGGACATGTTCAGGCCTATTCAGACCTACCACAACACTTGGCAATGTAATTACTTCATTAAACACTGAGAGTTCCTGTGTAGTCTACCTCACTCCAGTGGGATATGTTGAGTGTATCTTCATCTGGCTTATCAGCAGTGTGTGTGCATATGATTTAATCACATAATTTATACTATTCTGGTATATGTTTAGATGCCTGCAGTGAGAATGTACCATAAACTTAATATGCTTCTTTCCAACTCTCACTTTGTTAGAAAATTTTACATTTAGTTTCCTATAATGCTAGTAGCAAAGGAGCATTGAAAATGCTCAAAATCTCCTAAAACATAAGAGAACAAGGAAAATGGGAAGAATGAAGTGTGATGTGGTGAGGCAAGAAGAGGAGGAGTGAGGGAAACATCTGACTTGTACCAAGGGGCTTCTGTTTTTACTGTTTTTTCCATGGTAGAGAGGGGAATAATTTTACATGAGAAGATAAGGAAGATCATAGAATCATAGTATGGTTTAGGTTGGAAGAGACCTCAAAAATCATCCAGTTCCAAACCCCCTGCCATAGGCAGGGACACCTCCCACTAGATCAGGTCACATCCAACCTGGCCTTGAACATCTCCAGGGAGGGAGCAGCCACAACCTCCCTGGGCAACCCGTTCCAGTGTCTCACCACCCTCACTGTGAAGAACTTCCTCCTAACATCCTGTTTAAATCTCCTCTCTGCCAGTTTGAACCCATTACTCCTTGTCCTGTCATTACAAGACGTTGTGAATAGTCCCTCTCCAGCCTTCCTATAGGCCCCCTTCAGATGCTGGAAGGTTACTATAAGGTCTTCTGGAAGCCTTCTCTTCTCCAGGCTGAAGAATCCCAACTCTTGTAGCCTGTCCTCATAGCAGAGGTGCTCCAGACCTCTGATCATCTTCAAGGCCCTCCTCTAGACTCTCTCCAATAGTTCCATGTCCTTCTTGTGCTGGGGGCTCCAGAACTGCACACAGTACTCCAGGTGGGGTCTGATGAGAGCAGAGTAAAGGGAGAGAATCACCTCCCTTGCCCTGCTGGCCACGCTGCTCTTGATGCAGCCCAGCACACAGTTGCTGTCTGGGCTGCATGTGCACACTGTTGGCTCATGTTGAGCTTTTTGTCAACCCAGGCCCTCAGGTCCTTTTCCTCAGGGCTGCTCTCCAGCCACTCACCACCCAGCCTGGATTTGTGCTTGGGATTGCCTTGACTCAGGTGTAGAACCTTACACTTGGCCTCATTGAATTTCATGAGGTTGGCCTGGGCTCACCTCTGCAGTCTGTCCAGGTCCCTCTGGATGGATCCCTGCCCTCTAGAAAATCGACTGTGCCACACAGCTTGGTGTCATCTGCAAACTTGCTGAGGGTGCACTTGATTCCTCTGTCCATGTCACTGACAAAGATGTGTAACAGCACAGATACAGAGTTTTATCTGGATATGAAGGAAGAAAGAAGGCAGAGAAGCCTAAAGCATAGTTAATATCTAAATATAAAAAAACTATTTTTGAATAACCACACAAAATGTGTGGGTTTTCTGTTCCAGTGTGTCTGAAACAGATCTGTTTTCTTTATCTTTATTCTAAGTGGAGGGAGTTACCTTTAAAATTTGAATCAGTTATCTTTATGACCTTTCAACCGTGAAAAGAAGCATTTCAGATTAAATGGAAAAATATGCTATAAAAACATAATTTTCCATGAATGTTTTATCCAACATTTTTTTGATTTGTTTTCTTTAAAATTGGATCAAAACTACAAGCCAAAGTGAATGGAGGAATTGTTGCCTGTGACAGGAAAGTCAGTGGAGGGAGAAATTTGGAAAGATAGGTGAAATTTTGCAGAGCAAGACAACGCTGTTGAAAACTGTGGTGTTACTTGGATGTAGCTGAGGGCTGAGTTTGTGTTTATAATTATAAATACAATTCCTGTGGCACGAAATCATTGCTTATTATACTCTCAGAGAAGCAACAGTAAAAATATAATTTTTCATGCTGGAGGAACAATAGGAAATGAAGTCAGGACCAAACGGCTCCTTAAAGGGCAGTAGCAGAGCGACCACCCACTTCTATGAGATCAGGCTTTGGCTGACGATGCAGCATGTCAACACACTGAATTTAAAATAATGCTGACACATGAAGGTGGGGATGTAGGAAACAGGGGCACAGCTATGGTGCCGGGCCAAAGTGGATGCTGGGAGGTCTGAGTGGCAGAACTGAAAGAGGCAAGGCATGGCTACAGGACCTGTGATCTCTGTACTTGTAGTGAGTTGTAGACACAGGCCTATAATGAGGAACTTAAAGGGAAGAAATGCCCCTTTCTGTTGCATTTTGCTCACCCCATGGTGCTGGCTCCTTTGGGATCTTGTGAGAAGCTTTTTCTTTATTTTGCAGACTATGAGCTTTCTGAATGCTTTGTGCAATGTTTTTACCATGGTTACATAAAGCATCACCTACTCTCAGCTCAAAATCCATGAGAAAAATGAATAAGGGACTCCAGAGAGTACAAAAATGTATCTAGAAAAGTACTCATAAAATTAAACGCAGGAAAATTTCCTAACCTATCTCAAAATCACCAGGTTCCTTGGAAAGTAGTTTTCCTACACTGACTTGACAGCTTGCCTGATGATTTTGGCACTCTTTTGCCTATAAAGAGAAGATGAGATCAAGGTGACTTGATACACTTCAGCTTTCTCTGTGGTCCTAATAATCCTGGCTGCTGTATTTAGATGCCAGTCTGTGCAGATGTCCCTTCAAAAGTGTAATAAATGCATCACAAGCTTTGCTGCAGTTTCTCCATCATAGTGTAGTGAACTTGGCCAACAGATTTCTTGTTTGACAGACTGCTATCAAGAAATGACAAAGCCAGTCGTGGAGCTGAGAGATACCAAAATAGGATGGCAATTTCAAATCAAACTGTATTGCTTAAGTACTTTGAGGTGGTTGAAACTTCATGGATTTTCAGTAGCAATTGCTGCATTAATACTTTACTTAAGATAATCTGAATATTTAAAGAATTATTTAGTTAGCATGAAATTGCTGCAAAACTGTAGATTATGGATTCAACAAGTGCCAGCATAATTCTTTAAGTGGCAGAGGATACTTCAGGGATTTCAGCTTAACTGAAAATTAAATGTAGAACATCAAGAACATCACCTAGAAGTGAGAGTATCCTAAAGTAGGATTAAAATCTCCATTTGACCACCATTGATTGTCAATCTTGTGATGCAAAATTTTAAAATTGAATAATGATTTTTAATGGCGAAGTAGAAATGTGTAAAGATATTCTTTTTGGATTCCCTGAGTCTGAATATCTATATGCTGTGCTTAGAAAATCAGGTTAAATGTCCCCTGTCCCTTATCCCTACTCAAAAGCAGACATGATTTCTAACATAGAGCTGAAATGATGCAAATATCTTCTAAATTCAGAACATCATTAATTTCACAAGTAAATCTGTGGCTGATAAGACTTGTTGAATGAACCTGAGATTTCAAATTGATTTTCACCTCCTGAAATCTGGGCAAAAGTCTTCCAGCAGATATGACAACTTACAAAATTTTCTGCAGTTATAATATGTGTCATAATTCAACTAAGAATCACTTTTAACATATTTCTTCAGGTATTTTTAGGTAATCACTGGTCTTCATGCCTTCTCTGCTTCTCAGCTCAAGATTGTCCTCTTCTTTCCAAGAAGGTGTGCCTCCTCTCCACTGCTTTTTTATTGTGTTTTGGTTTGCATTATGTTGCATTTTACTTCCCAAAATAAAAAAGATAATTGTAGAAGGCGGCTTTATGTACTAACAATTATTTCATTGTCACCCACACCACCTCAACCTAACAACTGCTACTACTGACTCTTTTTATTTGGAGCAACTCTTTGAGGTGACAAGAATGTTTTATTTCAGCATTAGTGAATAAGCATAATGCGTGCCGATGCGGCTCTGCTGCTGAAGTCAGTAGGCCTTCAGGGTTGCTGAGATGAAACTCAGTACCCAGATAATGTTAGTTCCCTGTTCAGACGTTTGGAAAAAGTCAGTGACTATCAATAGTGGGACACAGATGAAAATTGAAATTATCATCCTGGTTTGGTATCTCTCAGCTCCATGACTAACTTTGTCATTTCTTCATATCAGAGTCTGTCAGACAAGAAATCTGTGTCTTATAAACACTAAGGGATGAGATTTGATCCAGTAACTGATATTAACACAAACAGGTTGAGAATTGACTTATGTGATTGTGCTGGTTTGAACTAATTGGAGAATTTGAGTGAGAAACTAGACTATTGGCTGAGAAATGAAAACACAGTATGTCACTTCACCCAGAGCTCTACTGAGAAAGAAAAGAAAAATTGTTTTAAGTATTGTAACCCAAAAATAGATAGGCAGACAGTTTCAGACCTTGCTGGGCTGTGGCTGCTTCTCTTGCAAGGTTCCTTTTGTCTCTGCCTTTTGTAGCTGATTCTTAATAATTCCACTAACTTCTTTCCTACCACTAATCCCCCTGGCTGATCTACCTCAGCTTATCTGCAGCATCAACAGGTGGTGAGATAAGATTGGGGAGAGGGGGAGAGGTGGTAGGGGGTGGTTGGTTACCCCTCTTGGGGATTTTGATCTCTGAGAGGGCTGTGGTGTTTCTGTATTACCTTTTCACTGTATGTATTTATAAATATCTGTTATACATTGTAAATCTCTGCTTGTATATTGTGCATTGCTGTAAATATAAAGCTTCATTTATCAACTTCCAGTGTTCTGAGTCCTAGCCGGGGTTTATTTCAAAGGTGTGTGGGGGCAGGTAACTGCTAAACCACCACAGTGATCATGCCAGGGACTGGCAAGCATAAGTTGTTCAGCATGATTGCAACCATCAAGTTCCTGTCAATGGAAAATTTTGTCAATGGTTAACTTGGACAGTAGCCACTATTTGGTGTTAGTAATGAACTGGTTTGATCCTTTTCTGAAAGCTTTTTTTTTCCTTTCCAGGTGGTCAAAGCCCCAGTGGCCCAAACTATATCCATCCATGTGGCACAGACTGCCTCTAATGTTATCAGCGTTATTGGCACTTATTTTGAGTAGGATCTACGGTTGGAGAAGATGGGGAAGGGTCTGAAGACCATTTCACTGCATTCTGGGTTGGGATTATTTTACCTTCTTTAACTCAACTGGGACAAATTCAGATAGCATGCCTCTCCAAAGGCATTCCACATGCTTACATTAGGTCTGAATTTGGCCTACCTGACACTGGGCATTTTCTTGGCACCATCAGAAGACAGCACTTCTGGGAATCTAATTGCAGTAGTAGAATGCAAATTTTGGAAAAAAAACCCAGCAGTTAAATATAGTCAGCATTTCAGTACTTGTAAAACTTAGAATCATAGAATCATAGAATCAGTCAGGGTTGGAAGGCACCACAAGGATCAGTTAGTTCCAAACCCCCTGCCATGGACAGGGACACCCTACCCTAGATTAGGCTGGACACAGCCTCATCCAGTCTGGCTTGAAACACCTTCAGGGATGTGGCCTCAACTACCTCCCTAGGCAACCTATTCCAGGGCCTCACCACTCTCATGGTGATGAACTTCTTCCTCACATCCAGACTGAATCTACCCACCTCCAGCTTTGCTCCATTCCCCCTGGTCCTGTCACTACCTGATAGCCTAAAAAGTCCCTCCCCAGCTTTTCTGTAGGCCCCCTTCAGATACTGGAAGGCCACAATAAGGTCACCTGGGAGCCTCCTCTTCTCCAGACTGAACAGCCCCAACTCTTTCAGTCTGTCCTCATAGCAGAGGTGCTGCAGCCCTCTGATCATCCTCATGGCCCTTCTCTGGACATGCTCCAGCATGTCCACATCCCTCTTGTAATAGGGCTCCAGAACTGGACACAGTACTCCAGGTGGGGTCTCACTAGGGCAGAGCAGAGTGGAAGAATTACCTCCTTCGACCTGCTGGCCGTACTTCTGATGCAACCCGGGATCTGGTTGGCTTTCTGGGCTGCAAGTGCACACTGTTGGCTCATGTTGAGCTTCTCATCCACCAGCACCCCCAAGTCCTTCTCCTCAGGGCTGCTTTCCAGCCAGTCACTGCCCAGCCTGTATTTGTGCTTGGGATTGCCTCAACCCAGATGCAGGCCCTGTTGAACCTCCTGAGGTTGGCTTGTGCCCACATCTTCAGCCTGTCCAAGGTCCCTCTGGATGGCATCCCTGCCCTCCAGCGTGTCTGCTGTACCATGCAGATTGGTGTCATCAGCAAACTTGCTGAGGGTGCACTCAATGCATTTGTCCATGTCACCCACAAAGGTGTTGAACAAGACTGGTCCCAGGACTGATCTCTGAGGGACTCCACTTGTCACTGGCCTCTCCTTGGACAGCCACTCTTTGGGTGCAGCTGTCAAGCCAGTTCTTTATCCATCTGGTGGTCCACCCATCAAACCCACGTTTCACCAGCTTGGATACCAGGATATGGTGCAGGACAGTGTTAAAGGCTTTGCTCAGGTCCAGGTAAGTGACATCAGTTGCTCACCTCTCATCTATTAATGTTGTGACCTGTTCATAGAAGGCCACCAGGTTTGTCAGGGAGGATCTGCCCTTGGTGAAGCCATGCTGATTGGACCCAATCACCTCTTCACTATTCTCTTGTCTCACTAGTGCCTCCAGAAGGATCTGCTCCATGATCTTACTGGGCACAGAGGTGAGACTGACTGGCCTATAGTTCCCCGGCTCTTCCTTCCTACCCTTTTTGAAAATGGGAGTTATGTTTCCTCTTTTCCAGTCAGTGGGGACTTCACCAGACTGCCAAGACTTTTGGAATATAATAGAGAGGGGTTTAGCAACCTCATCTGCCAGTTCTGTCAGTACCCATGGGTGTATCCCATCGGGTCCCATGGACTTGAACACTTTCAGGTTCTTCAAGTGATCACGAACCTGATCTTCACTTATGATGGGCAGTTCTTCCTTGATTGATTCATGGTAATCAAATTTTTCTACATTGAGGAGGTAGCATGAGAAGGAGTGTCAATACTTTCCTAGCAAGTATCAGCTCTGTTCTGATAGACAGGTTCCCCTAGAGCAATCTGCTCTGGTAGTGGTCAGTGTCTGCCTCTTAGGAATAGGCCAAAGACTGCAACTTGACCATTAAAAGCCATCCTACAGGATGTCCTCTAGGCCTTGCTGTAGCAAGGGTTTCAGTGGGTTTCAGTAGATCTGGGATATCCTCCTCAGCCATCATCAAGCCATTTGTAATCTAACTGTAATTGGAAGCTACAGACAAGGATGGTCTGTGGGACAGAAGAGGTCACAATCTCTCTGACTACAGAACACTGACACATTGGACCAGGAGGATCTTTGGAAGAAAAAACAGCAACCCTATTAAATAGGGACTTTCCCTTCTGTGTAGAGGGCATCTGGCATATAACTTGACTAAATTACCCTGGAAATGGGAAAATACTGATTTCCTGTCCCAGCCCCCCTAGAAATTCAAAACTGGCTTTCATTGCTTTTTGACTAATACAGACAGTGAAGTGACAGATGATGATTTGTATCCTAGGATTTCTCCTGTTGCTTTGATTTTTCCACTGGGCAGTGACAAAGTCTCACTGTTTTGACATGGACAGATTGTTTCTTTCTCTGTTCCTGTCTCTTTTGAGACACATTATATCTTCCTGAAAATAGAAGCCTTTGCTTCCACACTGACTGCACTCTCTTTGTTTTGAATTGCCCTTGCTTTAGCACTTTTTGGGGCTATTGGAGATACAATAGACAAATCACAGTAACTGGAGTAAATTTTCTTATGGAGCTAAGATAAGACTATTTATTTCCAAACACATTGCTTGAGCCCTGCTTCTGGGTTATTTTCTCTAGTTTTATCACCTTGATAAACAAATTATAATGAGGGTAGGAAAATCAGGTTTAAAATTAGCTGTGGCACTCTCTGCTGACAGGCTGTGCAGAGATGTACCATATGTGCAGCACTTCCTATGGCACATGGTATTTCAATAGAAATAAGAAGTTTTAGAAGAGTGCTGGTGTAATTCCCAGGACCAAATATATGAAATGAGCTGAATTTCACTTCTCTGAAGGATAATTAAAACTTTTACATAAATGGGTTTTTCCCCCTGTGTTTACCATGTGTGTGCTTTCTGCATTCAGAATTTGGAAAGATATCCTTCATCAGTACCTGCCTATTTAGCAACAATTGTCTCATTTAATCCTTTTTCAGTCAATGGTTTAAAAACTGCATAAAAGAATAATTTATGAGAGCCCTGACAGGAATTTGTGTCAGTTGGAGTCAGGGAGGATAATAAAGACTGTATCTATGGAAAAATAAGGGCCATTCTGGGCAAAATTGCCAAACTTGACTCATTTCTATGCACAAAAGGTTGGAAAAGATATGAAAATTCAAGTATGGAAAACAAAGAGAGGAAATGACTCTGCAGGACAGTAGCCAGTGAATTATTTAGCTCTTTGGAGGACTGAAATACAAAGCAGCTTTAGTTGCATTACTTCAAGAAGACTGAAGTTTGATTTTTGAGTCTGAACTACCTAAATACATCAGATGCACTTCAGTTTGGTGGGGTTTTTAACAATTTTTCTCCATATATTCTGCTTTTTCCAGTTATCTGTGAATCTTTGGATATTTGATTAGTACTGTGAAAAGATACATAAATAATTAACATTTATATCCTTTCACATTCAGTTTTATATATGTTAATGCACTGAACAAAAGCCTTTTTGCATAGCTAGAGATTGTTATTCAGTATAATTTGGGTCCAGACATAATACCCCTCTGCTTCCTATTTCAAAGCCTTGAAAATGTACTTCAACTGATGCTCTATTAGTGGGTAAATATTGTGTGCATGGGTACATCTATATGTTCATAGTTGTTTTCTTCAGAAGCATAGATTAGTAGGGGAAATTAATGAGGCAGGAGTTATAAAATATGTAGTTATTTTCTTTCTGAAAAGCCCTGCCAACAAACTATATACAAACTAGTTAAATTTGCTTTCTAATTCAGTCAGGAAAATCTTCACCAGGGTGCAATTTAGTAATTTAGGAGAATCAGAAAACTGGAAAAGGTTTAGCCACAAAATGGCTCTGCTCTACTTATAAATAGGCAGCCTGGAGCCCTAGGGAAAGTCCGTTTTACCCACAGCGGTGGAGTAGAATTCACAGATAGTCTCTGGCTCCTTTGAGGCAGTATTGGAAGTGCTTGGTGTGTTCCCACAAATGATGGCAGTTTGCGGCAGAGGTAGCTCCTTCCAGCAGGAAGTCAGAGTGCAGTAGTCTGAAAGTGGGAACTGTGTGTTTCTCTTCACCTTTCTCCAAGATGCTCCTCAAGGTCTGCCTCAGGGTCTGCCTAGGCAATGACCCTTCTGGTAAGCCTGAAGCACTTAAGTTTCCAGGTAGTTCAAGCCTAAAACATAAGGGCTAAGCTGGTTTGAAGCACAAAGCAGAGCATGTCGTCTGAGTGGAGCAGTGAGGCAGGGCAGGGCAGAGCAGAGCAGCACACTGCTTGCAACTTAGAGCCAGTTATATTATTTTCCCAAGTGTAAGGACTCCTTTGGCCACAGAGATTCACCAGTCCGAATGGCACTTTGCCAAACTGACCATATTAGGTGAACCCAGGGCTTGCTTACCCTTATTTGGGCAAGACATTCACAAGTGCATAAACACCTGTTTATCACTTTGGGAGAGGACATAAAGGACATAATGGCCCTAGCCTTTGTGTTCCTCCTGGCCTTGCTTCCCCTATCAGCAGAATGGTGGGGCAAGCTAGGACACGTTTTAGGCATATTAGCCTTCCACAACAAAGCAGTTATACCAGTAGTGGTGGGTGTCAATGTTCGATAAATAATCTGTGATTCTATGGACTGTTTTCAGATGGATATGAGAGACAAGAATCAGTAAAAGCCTTCTGGATTGCAATGTTAGTCCCTCACTGCATTATAGTGCCTGCCTCTTTGAGTAGAGGTCAGGTCAGGTACCTAGGTGCTCCATACCTCTTCATCTTAGGGAAATACAGATGTTTCCTTTGACAGACCACAGAATGTTAAAGGTTTGAAGGAACGTCCACAGATCATTGAGGCCAGCTCCCCTGCCAAAAGCATGATCACCTTAGGGTAGTTAGCACAGGAATGCATCCAGGTGGGTTTTGAAAGTATCCTGAGAAGGAGACTCCATAACCTATCTGGGCAGCCTGTTCTAGTGCTCCATCACCCTTACTGTAAAGAAGTTTCTCCTCATGTTGAGGTGAAACCTTCTATGTTCAAGTTTGTGTGCATTGTTCTTTGTCTTACTGCTGTGCACCAGTGAAAAGAGATTGGCTCCATTCACTTGAGACCCACCCCTCAGATATTTATAGACAGTGATCAAATCCCCTCTCAGTCTTCTCTTCTCAAGGCTAAACAGTCCCAGTTTGCTCAGTCTCTCTTCATAGGGAAGATTCTCAAATCTGCATGTGGTGTGAATAGATCTACTTGAAAAATCAATAGGAGTCACTCAGCACTTGCTTCTGCAGGCCTTTTCATTTGCTTCAGCAATTAAATTAGGAAGATGGGCAGGTACTGCTTGTTAGTCAGGATGCAAAACCCAAAGGCATCCCCTAGGGTGGGAGTCTCAATCTGCTTGTGAAAAGGAACCAGCAGAACAATTATCTCTAAATCTGTGGCTGTGGAGTCATCAAGGCTTACAGCTTGCTACTCTTCAGAGAGGCACCTCCTGGCCAGGGAGGTGGTCTGGGGAGTGAGGTTGTCCTGAGCAGGGTGGAGACCAGGTATGCACTCAACCTGACAAATGGATTTGCTCAGGTCACACTGCTTCACAGAAGGAAGCAAAAGAGCTACTGACCCCTACAGAGAAAAAGATGCTCTTCCATGGGAAGTGGAGAAGATTGATGGTTAGCAGCAGAGCCCGTGAGTTTCAAACCAAGAGATTCCTGGAGAAAATACAGTGCCCCTCCCTGTTCAACACAGAAACTGCTGGGGATGATGTTTTTCAGTCTCAGGATGGAAGTAACTCCCTTGGAAGTCAACTGAATGTTTTAGCTGAAAAATAATATCCAAGGCTATTAGAGTTTTGATAAACCTTGCATCCGAGAGAGCAAGAGGAGAGACGCGTTGACTTGAATATTTAAGCACAGGATGGGAATAAATTCTGGTGATCTCTGAGGGAGTAACTCCCATCCTGACAGAGAAGAACTGGCTCTCAGGAAAACCTCCAGAGTTTTTACTGGTGTCCAACGTCTTTCTTGAAAAATGAAATGCTTATAGTGACTTAAGAGTTGCTCTTACACAGAGTCTTGTATAGGAATTTACAATTACTCACACTTGGCTAAGTTTAAGGAGTGCTTCTAACTTGCACATAATAATGCAATTCTTCATGCCTGTTTTACCTTGACCACATAAAAGATGAGTCCTATGACAGGATGTTTGGAGAGAAAGCTTGGGACAAAGTCCCTGCTTCTATCTGCAAGAGCAAGGCGTGACTCTTATCTAGGGGCACAGAATCACTGGGAATTTTTGAGTTTCTGCTTCGTATTTGTTTCTCTTGTAGTTTCAGCTTGTCTTTCAGGTTTTTGTCTTTAGTCTGTGTGATTTTTAAGCAACAAGTTGAGTCAGTGGATGTGACTTTTTCATTTGTGCAGGGTTTATTGACACCACAGGTAATTATTAATTAGGTGCTTACAAAGAAAAATATATAACAAACATCTAGTGTTGGGATTGGCACATAGAAATGTATGATTTGGAATTTAGAAAAATAGAGAGGAAGTTCAGATTTGTTCTGTACCAAGAACAGGTTAGAATCTAAAAATAGGCAAGAGTTGAGCGTGCTGAGAATGATTATTCATAAACAGGAATATTTCTCTTCTAACTTGGCAGCATATCAATCAGAAAATGTGAACTGGGTTCCACAATAATGGGTAGCAATACAAGGATTTTTGCAGGGTAGCTGTGTTTTTTTTCTTTCTCAGTAAAACTTTAGTGAAGTGACACACTATGTTTACCTCTCTCAGCCAATAGTCTAATTTCTCACTCAAATTCTCCAATTAGCTCAAACCAACACAATCTGAAAAGACAAAATGGGTTGTGTACAAACTGCATAAACTGAAGCAAGATAATATATACACTTTTAAAAAGATGTATGGCTATTGAAAGCACTGACACTAGAATGAACTTCTTTCAGCAAGGTTGTTACTGATCCATGCAAACAGAGATTTTGAAGGAGGACAAATTTATTACTATGTAAGCTCACCGGGCTCTATACAAGCATCAGGAGCAAGTACTACTGACTAAATGGGAACTGTATCTGTCAATGCCGCTTTAACTTTCCTTTAGGTCTTCAAAAGTTTGCTAACAGGCTGATGATTAATGTGATAGCCATTTAACTATGAGTGACTATTTTTAATCCTAGCAGTAACTAGTATTAACTATAGTTCTGTTGACAGAGAGGATGATTTACAGGCAGAGTGTGATGATTTGACTGAATTTGGCATCAGGCTGTGGCTTTTTGAGAAAACCTGAATTTTCTGCCCTGTGAACTTTTTTTGTCTTAGGCTTGGTTGGCCATTGGCTCATTCCCTAAAAGAAAAATTCCACCTGTGAGGCTGCACTTTTAGTGGTAGTGGCAGACTTAACCAAAGGAGATCGGCACAGAGGGCTGCTGGGAAGGTGGCTCCTTCACTCTCCTTTGCCAGGGGCTGTGCTGGGAGTGGGGAAGGACCATCTCCTTGTAGATGGAATGGTTCCCACAGCAAAGAGCCTCCTCTCTTTGCTTACACTGGGTTTGAAGTTACTGAGCCCATCAGAAATGGCAGGGAATTCTTCCAGTGAATCTTGCTTCATTAGGAGATCATTAGATAGTTCCATGAGAGACTCTGTGAATTGATTGTGGGCAATTGAAGAGGCAGAAATTATAAATTATGTAGCTTTTATAATTTCCAAAAGCCCCACCCACAATTTGTGTATAAATTAGTTTAAGTTTGGGTCCTAATTCGGTCGGGAAGAGTCTTCACAAGGATGCCTTTTCAGGTAATTCAGGAAAAATCAGAAAAGTAGGAAAAGGTTTGGGCATGAAACAGCTTTGTCCTACTTACAAGCGGGAGACAGTCTCTTTCACGGCAGTGTTCGGAGTCCAATGCCTGCCAAAGTCCAAGATGACTGTAGGCATGGCTTTCACAAAGCCATGATCATGAATCAAGGCAGGGGAAAGCCAGGGTGCTCCGTGGTGTTCCCTCATATGGCTGCAGTTTACCATTAGAGGCAGGTCCTGCAGCAAGAAACCAGGATGCTCCTCAAGGTCTGGCTCAAAGTCCAGGTGACGGTCCCAGTGCAGGTCCCAGTGCAGGTCCGAGTGAAGGTCCTCCTCCAATCTGTCCAGTTGCCATATATATACTGGGGCAATTTGTTCCTTCCCTGTTCAAGCCCACAGAGGGTGGGAGAAGGCACTTCACACCTATTCCAGACCTCTGGTGACAGAGGTGGGGAGGGAGGAAGACCGTTTCCTGCCCTATTCACACCTCCAGTGGGGCAGTGGACTTGGGTGTGCCCTGCCACAGTTTGCATCCCATTCAAACCGGTGGGGCAGTGCTCTGCCCTGCCACACTCTGTTGTAAGAGTCTAAATTATATCTCCTTCGTTCTTGTAAATCAACAAAGATAAAGATTGCCTTTGTTGCCTTCATGGACCTCAGGCCAGGTGCCTGGCCTGAATGCTTAGGGATGTAAATCAACAGAGATACAGTGCCTTAGTTGGCTTCCTGATGTAAAAGCCTTATGGAATATGCAATAGACTTGCCACCTGGCCTGACTAGCCCCTGGATGTGTATTCAGTGTATGGACAGGTAAGCAGCACAGGAGCAGGGCAGAGGCCCTCCCTGATGCCACTGGACCCCTGCAAATGGATGAGAATACAAGAAAGATTCCCTGGGGAGTTGCACGTGGACACCTATCTAAGACAGGGACTAAAAATCTGTATAAAAAGACCTGAGCAATGCCTGCTTAGGCAGAAGAACAACTCCAGAAGAACTCCAGAAGAGCTCCCAAAGAAGAACTCCACAGAGAAACATCCCTGGGCCACACACACACTCACACACATTGAGAAGGACTTGGACACTGGAAACCCTGTCCCTCTCTTCCCCCTCCTCCATCTCCAGCTAATGGTTATATAATCCCAGCTCTTTTCCTTCCCTGCTCTTCTCTTTTCTCCATTGTTTTCTCTCTCTCTCTCCTTCTCTCTCTTCCTCTGTTTTGTTCAACTTTATCCTTTAATAAATAATTTTCTGGTGATACATGGTCTTGCTTGCACCTTAATTTTACAATGTGGAAATCTCTAAGAACAGATTTTGCTCCTCTGGACAGAGGTATTGTTAATCTCTGTTCTCCAGACCTGTAGACTTGAAGTGCTCTTCCTTTCCTTTCAATCACCAGTCTTTCTTAGGCACAATCCACAGTGGGGTATAGCTACAAGAGGAACTCAGAGCAGCATGGTATTCTCATGATCACTGTAGTTTTCCAATACAGTAATTGCTAAGCCAATTTATTTTGGGAAGGCTGTTAGAAAGGGGAGAGCATATGTGAGAGATCAACCTCATTGTTTTTTTATTGTCAGGCTGTGTCCATTTGCAAGTGACTAAATTCCACTCTCTTCTACAGCCACGACTTACGTAGGTACTGGATAACAAGTAGGTGAATCAGTTCTCATGTCGCTGTGTTGTAGCTCCCATTTTTCTTCAGATTTCCCTGGACAAGATACAACCTATCCTTTAAGCCAGTGGTGAGTGCCACTAGGTGTCCTTCATCTTCCTGGCAGCAACCTGATCTGCAGCGAATCTACATTGGCCCAGCCAGACCCTTCAGTGTAACAATAGTGATCCACTTCAGTTAAGGAGCTGGTTCATCTCTTTTGAATTATTTTGAATTATTTCTTCCTTCCCACATTTTCAGTCAATTTTACTTGACTTTTCCATGAGGTCACCAGCACTATGTTGGCTTCCTGCTATTCTCATTAACAGGCCAGGTGAGGTCTTGAGCAACCTGATCTAGTGGGAGGTGTCCCTGCCTATGGCGGGGGGGTGGAACTGGATGATCTTTAAGGTCTCTTCCAACTGAAACCATTCTATGATTCTATGATTACATTTGCCCAGGCATAGAAATTCAGCATTCAGACATATTCAGTCAAGCTTGGTATGGTTTTGAGTTAAGGAACCTTCTTAATTAAACCTTCTGTTACCTGAATGGTAATAGACCTCTTTCTCTGTCTTCCTCTTCTATTTCAGTTGGCATGTGACATGTATTCATCAGAGGTCACAAACATAGTACTTCTTGGCCAGAGTCCATGTGACAGCTCAGCAATTACTTAGGTTGGTGCACGTTTATTTCCAGCTGGTGGACATATGTATTGAGGATAAGATTTTCTAATCTCTCCTTGTGAAATTTCTGTCAGTGTTCAGTTTCCTTGAAGGCAGGATGCTATTTCAGTATGATTAAATTTGATGTTGCTGTATTTCAAAGATGCTTCCAGAGCCATGTTGGTGATCTTGTGGGAGGACAGCACTTCCTTATAGACCTTTTTACCAAGTTATGTCACCTCATTAACTTCAGACAGCCACCATAAGGGCACTTTGTGTAGCTCCTTGCTGAGAGAAAAGGCTATTCTCCTGCTTCTGCCACTAATGCACCGAATAAATTTCTTCACTGTTCTCTATATCTACATTTCATAACTGGAAAGAAAAGATTAAATTATTAGCCTGGCACCTGCTGAGGTGCAAAAGAAGGGTAGGCAGAATGACTATGTGATATGTATTATATCTGTAAGCTATTCAATATATCAAACCTCTAATATTTTCTCCTTGAGACAAACATAGATATATACCATCCAGCCATTACTGTGTGGAGGTAAATTGTTTTACATTTCATGGACATGTCAGTATTTTGATATGTATGACTAGTGTAGCTTTTGTTTATTTCTATCTTTGCTTTCAGAAAAAGATCAGGCACTAGTAATGTGAGAAATTAATAATTCCAGATGAAGAAGAGAAGTTTCATAAGAAATTTTTTGTTCATCTTCTTGACTTTCTGAATCATCAACTCATATTTTGTTTTTGCAATACTTAAAGTTCTGCAGTCTTAGAACTTATTTCACTAAGCTGCTTCCTGTGTGATATGGCAATATATGGTATGTTACCTAAAAACAGGCAGTGCACTTCAACCAGTAGGTGACTTTATGAAAGGAAACCATATGAAGTGTATGAAATACTGTAATAACATAAAGTATAAAAAAATACAGTAATAAAATGGAGTAGGCTTTGACTCGAACTACAATGCTGCATTGGGGATTGTATTTCAGGAGAAGCTTGATCACATGAGCAATGTGGGAGATAAACCACCATCCTTGTTTCATTGTTTTATATTTGGTTTTCAATTTGGATGGAGTGGTATCCAGGTAACCCATTTCCTAGCGCACAGAGTGGAGATCTGTGTGTTTGTGGGTATGGATGAAAGAGAAGAAGTCTCTTATTAGACTTCAGATAGAAAACCAAAACTCATTCTGCATCAGAAATGCACTAGAATGATCAACCTAATGTATTTTCATTCTCTTTTCCAAGTAATCGATGTCTTTAACATCAGTCGTGGGACAGCCAGTTTCCTCAAGTGACTGACTGCAAACACCACAGTAAGAAAGATGGGGCAAGAGGAGTGCCCAACATGGAGATGCATGCCTAAGCTCAACTGATAGAAAAACAGATGAGAGTTATGTGTGGAAATGGGACAAAGTGGCTGTAGGCAAGGGAAAGATGGTCCATGGCCACTGACTAAGTATTTTTATCTGGATTTGGACTGGTTGAGAACCAGAAGCCCACGACCCATCAAAAATCTGTACTTAGATTTTTCTTCAGGTCCAGAGGAATTGAAAAATGATCTGGCTGCTGGAAGAGTCAGGATGCAAGAGAGCTCTCTGTCAGGTTGAACATCCCCTGTGAGCCAAACAAACTCAGGGCAATTTCCCTTTCTTGGGTGGTATAATCTCTGGTATCTGGTGCATAGTAAGAGAAAAAAGCATGAGCTGAGATTGCAGAACTAAGTAGCAAAATCAGCCACAGAAAACAGAGCAAATGGTTTGGAATACTATATTTTGGTTACTAATATTACCTTCTAGAAAAACAGCTTATATTGTCTTCCATTTTTTAGCAATATCACAGTCTCGTGGGTGAAAAACTGCTATGTGATACTCATCTTATGTTTTCTAAACTAAAAGTAAACGATGGTGTTGGAGTTGTCATTCCGTAAGTTGTCCAAGAGCAAAAGGCAATTACTTTCCTCACGGAAAGTCAGGATCCATTGAGATAGCAATTTTCATTGGCTATTTGTAACGGAGCATAATAGCTGCAATTATCTAGTGGCTGTCTTCTAGTATTGTGGTAGCTGCACTATAGTTACTGTACAAACATTGAAGAAGGAATTTTCAGTATGAGTGTCTTTTTTCAGGTACTCATAATCTTCCAAAAAAATGAAGAAATGAATGCTTTGTTTGAAAGTTCTTTTGTTAGTTCAAGACCCAAAAATGTCCTTTCCGAACATTTGATGAAATTGTTTGTTTGGTTTTGCAGTAAGCATTTGTGGAAGAAAAAAGATGAAATTTCATACTTTCCAAGCATTTCCCAACACATCTATTTGCTATTGAAGGCTCCAAAACCTGACTTATTTAAAAAATATCATGCTGGGCCTGGTGTTAAAACATCAACAAGGTCAAATTCCTTTGATGAGGCAAAAAGAGGGTGACTTATAAATCAGATAAAATTCTGTGTTACACAGCCTTATAGGCACAAGTAGTTGAGATGCAGTTTGACTAACGAGCAGCAATAGAGCGGTACTGATGTAAAGGTCCTAGTCTGGTGAGCCTTACTGTACATCTGCATATTGAACTGAGCATATCCTGACAGATGCTCAAATAAGCTAAAGCAGCAACTGATGAACATGGAAGAGAAAGATATCCTGCATTTTCAGGCCTGTCTTAGATTGCTATTTCATCTGTAATCTAGTCATCCAAGAATGGCAATGATTACTCTTCTTGCTATTCCAAGTAGCTTTAGTCTGGAGAAGAGAAGACTGGGAGGAGATCTTATAAACATGTATAAATATCTGAGGATTGGTTATCAAGTGGATGGAGCCAATCTCTTTTTGGTGGTCTGCAGCAATAAGTCAAGGAGCAACGGCTACACACTGGAACACAGAAGGTTTTACCTCAGCATGAGTAGAAACTTCTTTACAGTGAGGGTGACAGAGCATTAGAACAGGCTGCCCAGAGAGGTTTGTAGAGTCTCCTTCTCTGGAGAGGCCACATTCCTGTGCATCCCTGTTCAAACTACCCTAGGTGATCCTGTCTTGGCAGGGGGGTTGGACTTGATGATCTCTGGAGGTCTCTTCCAACCTCTAAGGTTCTGTGATTCACAGTATTGACCACTCCCCTTGCTTCAGTGGTGGAGGAGAACCTTCTACCTTGAGAAAGAGCTCCACCAGCAGGCTAAACCATTTTGACCTCTTTAATTTCTTTCTTTGCTTGTTGTTGCTTCATTTTGTAGTTTTGTTTGTTTGTTTGTTTTTGTTCTTTGTTTGCAATGGACTTCTCTCAAGATATAAAAAACTTATTCAGATCTCATATCTCCCTATATTGGAGCTCAGTCTGCAAGTTAGTGGGATTCACTGCCGGACCCAGTGGAACTCACTCCTGGACACATTGAGACTTACTGCCAGACACATTGGCACTTACCATCAGACCCAGTGTTAGGCTTCCAGTAAAGGGAGGGAAGACAGAAGGCCTTAACTTGTAATATGTTTGGTGTACTTACTGCTGATGCTTCTGGTTACTAATTCTGAAACTCTTATCATCTCAACCACACAACTTTGCTTTGAGATTCCTGGCTTCAGAACTTTTCAAGACAGAGAGAACTTTCCAAACTACTTACACAGCTAACACTCAAGCTATTCTGCCATGCATGCACATCTAAGTATATTTGCTCATGCTCTTTACAGTACTGTTTTTGCGAAAACTCTCAAGCGGAAACAAATACCTGTTCACAGGAAGCAAATAGAAGTTGCATATCCCACCAGCAAGACTTTCTGCTGTCAGTCTACTAGGCATTATGACTCAAAATATACTCATTTAGCCTGCTGTGAAGGAAATACTGAAATCTGATTTCTTGTGCCAGTAGGAGAAAGAGATAGAGATTTTTAAATAAAAGAGTTCATGTAAAGCGAGGTCACCACAGAGTGATCTCACTTTGTGGTCTTTTTAAAGTTTGTGTAGGCACTGCACCACAGTTGTTTCTTTCTTGGATGTTTGGCTTAGAAATTGTCTGACTATTTTGCCCTATTATCTGGACTTATCAGATAATGCTACACAGAATATTGCCAAAACCAAGGTATCCAAGTGGCAATTTGAAGACTAATGACTGGATATGAAAAACAAAAGTTAGAGATGAGATTAGATAGTCCACATGCTGTTACTTGAGAGAAGTTGCCGTTGCCAGCTGCTATTCCTAGAGATCTGCCATCCCACCAGATTGTGCCTGGATGCTTCATGTGCATGTAGAAGAGGCTCACATGGAAGCTGAACATGAACGAAAACTGCTTTGTGTAGACCAGGGTCTGAAGAAACAAGGAGCTGGAGGGCAGGCAGGAACAATATAGGACTTCTCTAAACATCACCCATATCAATCACCTGCTGTAGCACTTAAAAACTTCATATTATACAGAATGCCACTTACACCAGGTGTTTAAAGACAATTCCATATATAGAGACATCACTGCAATACACAGAATGCAGTTATAGCATGACTTTAACATGTCGGTATATGAATTCTCAGTCTTTACTTGTATTGGGTCCTGTAGCATTAAAAAACTTCAAAGAACTTTGCAAATACAACACTTTTACTACATTGAAAATTTGCAGTAATCTTATTTTTCTCACCTCCTGAACTAGTGGAAACTTAACTCAATAGTGAGTCAAACTGAGAAAGATGATATTCTAAATGCTCTTATTTTACTTACAAATTATAGATATAACAGTACTCAATCATATAAAAAGGAGAATTATTTTTTCCACCCTTCCTTCTTTCTTTCTTTCTTTCTTTCTTTCTTTCTTTCTTTCTTTCTTTCTTTCTTTCTTTTCTCTTTCTTTCTTTCTTTCTCTCTTTCTTTCTTTCTTTCTCTCTTTCTTTCTTTCTTTCTTTCTCTCTTTCTTTCTCTCTCTCTTTCTTTCTCTCTTTCTTTCTTTCTTTCTCTCTCTCTTTCTTTCTTTCTCTCTTTCTCCCTTTCTTTCTTATATCATTAATCCTCTTTTGGTTTTTGCAGCATATTTGGCATCAATATCTCCTTCAGTTTCATAAACACCTGTGGCCTCTGTGTTTATTATTGCAGTGAAAGATATTTATTGCCTTCAATACTGGAAATTGCAATGAGGTCAACACTTTAATATATTCATAGTATCTCAATTCTCTGATGTAATAAAGTTGCAGCATGTGAAAGCCAATGTCAACAGTTTGATCTTTTAACTTTAAAAAAATAATTATTTTACATTTGAATCCTTTGATATGGCATTTTTCAATATTTAATTAAAAAATAAGGAAGGCACAATCTACAGATGAAGAAAAATGGCCAGGACAGTGTTACTCCTGAGAAGTTCATCTATAGCTCCCATGTTTTTGGTTCTGTATCACAGCTCCAGAGGTCACCCTGTGCTGGCAGAGGAGCTATCGTGTAGTGTAAAGTGCAGGGCAGGACAGGTTGTTGTGGATGACATGCCGACAGTGACCTGGGCAGTCTACTGACACTTAAGCTGGGCTGTCTGTCATAGAATCATAGAATAGAATCATAGAATCAGTCAGGGTTGGAAGGCACCACAAGGATCAATTAGTTCAAACCCCCCTGCCATGCCCAGGGACACCCTACCCTAGATTAGGCTGGACACAGCCTCATCCAGTCTGGCTTGAAACACCTCCAGGGATGTGGCCTCCACTACCTCCCTGGGCAACCCATTCCAGGGTCTCACCACTCTCATGGTGATGAACTTCTTCCTCACATCCAGACTGAATCTACCCACCTCCAGCTTTGCTCCATTCCCCCTAGTCCTGTCACTACCTGATAGCCTAAAAAGTCCCTCCCCAGCTTTTCTGTAGGCTTCCTTCAGATACTGGAAGGCCACAATAAGGTCACCTGGGAGCCTCCTCTTCTCCAGACTGAACAGCCCCAACTCTTTCAGTCTGTCCTCATAGCAGAGGTGCTGCAGCCCTCTGATCATCCTCATGGCCCTTCTCTGGACATGCTCCTCTTGCAATAAGGGCTCCAGAACTGGACGCAGTACTCCAGGTGGGTTCTTGCCAGAGCGGAGTAGAGGGAGAGAATCACCTAACTTGACCTACTGGCCACAATTCTCCTGATGCAGCCCAGGATCTGGTTGGCTTTCTGGGCTGCAAGTGCACACTACTGGCTCATGTTGGCAGTCACGTCCACCATCACCCTCAAGTCCCTCTCCACAGGGCTACTTTCCAGCCAATCACTGCCCAGCCTGTATTTGTGCTTGAGATTGCATTGACCCAGATGCAGGACCTTGCACTTGGTGTTGTTGAACCTCATGAGGTTGGCTTCTGCCCACCTCTCCAGCCTGTCCAAGTCCCTCTGGATGCCATCCCTGCCCTCCAGTGTGTCTGCTGTACCACACAGCTTGGTGTCACCAGCAAACTTGCTGAGTGTGCACTCAATGCCTTTGTCCATGTTGCCCACAAAGACACTGAACAAGACTGGTTCCAAGACTGATCCCTGAGGGACTCTGCTTGTCACTGGTCTCTGCTTGGACATGGACCCATTGACAGCCACTCTTTAGGTGTGGCCAGCAAGCCAGTTCTTTATCCATCTGGTGGTCCACCCATCAAACCCATGTTTCACCAGCTTGGAGACCAGGATATGGTGTGGGACAGTGTCAAAGACTTTCTTCTGTGAACTATTTGTAGTTCTGTCCTGGATCTGGTTTTCACATAGCTCGTGTTTGGTAGATGTAGCCCATATTCAGATTTTGTGAGGTGGGACAATGGATCAGAGAATATGTCCAGCCTGAAAAAGTGATTGGTCTTGTTAGAAAATTGCCATTTTATTAAGATGTAGGGTTCGTCTACTACTGCATTTGTATTTGCCCCCAGGACTTTAAGAACTGGTTGAATTTAATATGTACTAGTCCCATGTGTCAAACTATCAAATCTTCAATGGATGCATTAAAAATCTGATATGCAGGGACACAATGGGTATGAATGGCATTTCTGGAAGTCCTGCATTCTAGTAAGGAGCAGGCTGCAGGACATATGGAAATTCTAAGCAAATGTGCAAAATTCTTATACTCTGCCAGGGTAAGACCTTAAGTGAAAAAAAACAGGATGCATTTGGAAAAAGACAGATGTATGAAGGCACTAAATTTAATAACGAAATCTCATAGGTGAATAAAATAACATTGTGCTCTGCCTTTCTTGCTANAAACATTTTGCTCTTCCTTTCTTGTTTTACAATTTTTTTTTTTTTTTTTTTTTTTTTTTAATTATTTGCCTTTTTACTCATAAGCATGTCAGGTTCTTTCAAGACAATGAGATTGTGGAGTTTGTTCAGGGGAGGGAAGGTTCCTGGAGAACACTGCATGCTGCATGAATGAAGGAATCCCAGCATAGGGCAGGAAGAGTGCAGCTTGCTGAGGGAAGAACCTGAGGCAATGGAGAGCTGCTAGGTGACCTTCAAAGGACACATGAAAGGCTACTTTGGGAAAAAGAGGGGAGAGAAGGGTTTTGATACAAATCAGAAATCCACTCAGTCTACTGCCACCTCACCTGGAAACAAAATACCTGTAAAGATGTAGTGGGCCAAGGAAAGCTGTGTATAAATCCTTTTAATTTCTATTCCATCTCCTCTAGTCACTTTGAATTTCCTGTATTAAAAAAGTTAAGTATTCCAGTTTTCCTGGCTATTTTCAGTTTTAAAGTGTTTTGGTTTTCTTTGGGGAACTCATTATAAAAACAGGGTCTAAGCACATCCACCTCAAAGTTACGGCTGACTCACTGGGCCATTACATCACCCTCTTTCCTCTAAAGGAGTCATCCAAAGGGAGACTTTTGAAGGTGCAGATGTTTTAAGAGTCTGGGTTTCAAGAATATTGAAAATTTGCCTGTCATCTCTGAAGGAGTTACCTGAAAAAGGACTGCTTCTGTTGGACTGCTTTACACTGAGCCAATGGCAGTGCAATGACACTTAGTTCTGTGCCTATTTAACGTGATGTTATAATTGCAGTTTCTGAGGCATTGACTATAGAAATTCTGCAGCTGAAAACCTGATGGCTTTCCTGGATGTGCAGATGAACTCTTTTATAACACATAGCTTGGATGTGGTAGCAGTCCTGTGATGGATTTAATTTGTTCAATCTGACTTTTACAGCATCCGTTTCCCAATGCTGTGATACCTGTACTTTGCTGAAGCTTCTGATGCGGTTATGAGCTGGAGATTTTAGTCTCATTTTACAGGTGAGGAACTGAGCTGCTCTAAGATCTGTTTGAGCGTCCATAAAGTCTACTGCCAAGGTACAACTGAATTTCAGTTTCCCATTTCAGTGCTTAAGACAAGTTTCCCTTCTATGTGTTTATCTGCTCAATTAACAAAGCCAGAGTTCTGTTGTTGATATCCTTATTGCAGTAACTGACAAGTTGTGGTTTTATGATTTCAATGTTTTATATCAAATATTAATTGATATGTACATAAATGTGCTGTGTTGAATACAGCAGACACAGAGGAAAATATGTGGGTAACAAGATATGGAGTACTCCACCCTTTCTTGTGTTTGGCACATTACAAGTTCACACAATACAAGTCAGACTCTTAACATCCAAAGTCAGTTTCCATGACCTTAAGGAATTTTCATTTCAAATGGAATACCTGTAGGCTGCATCCTTATGTTGAAAACAATATCTGACTTGATGACTGACTTGGAAGGTTATAATCAAAATCAGCTGTGAAGACTTGTAAAGGACTCAATAAAGCTATCTCTATTATCGAATCAATAAAAGTATTTATAAGTATTTGCTGATTTTTGTTTGCTTTACAAGCCACTTCCTTACCGATTTACAGGAGGAAGCAAGACATCTCTGTAAATTTTCTTTACCTGAGTTAGCAGGAAGTGGAATTCATGCTTTTGTTAAAGAAGGTTTTGAGACAACATGTCAGAATTTAAAAATAGATGTCACTGAGAAACTACATGTTATGTGATTTGTTCTTCAGAATGCTTTTGGAACCAAGAGAAATGATCTGTTGGTCTACAAGGTCATCAGTGGTTTTGTCAGGTTATGGAATGACATAGGAACCGAGAATATTTTTGCAGTTGAACTTTACTAAGTGTGTCCAGCTCCTTAAACATTGAGATTATTGGAAAGTAAACACAAATAGCACAATGTGTGTTTTCAATACATCCAATAAACACCTAATTAAATGAACTGCCATTTGACAAGCACAGGCTCATGTGTAGCAATCACAAAATATAAACTGCACACCCACCTTGAGGGAGAGACTGGCCCAAGGCCATACCCTCTTTGCCTGGGTTTATTTTACCCAGAGAGAGCAGTAAAAAAATAAATTGTGTACTTCAGCTGAAAAATTACGTTGGATTGAAGGAATTCTTTTAACAACTGAAGAGACGAGACAGTTGAAGGGAAAATCTTGCTATTCCTAATCTCATGACTTAACTATGAAAGCACTGTATCTGTTATAGTACCAATTCAGAAGTTTAAATAGAATATGATACTGATCAATGTCCATTTCTTACCAGAAAAACTTGAGTTTAGATTAGGCCATAGTTTCAAATAGATCATCATAATAAATACATTCTAAAAAACATTATTCTTTGGTTATTAGTTTCTCCTTTGAATATATATATGCACACACATAAATATACATATACACATATATATATATGTCTGTGTGTATATAGCCTTACTGCCCAGCTGCCTGCCCAGCAAGCGCTTCCTAAAGATAGCTGCCAGGANCACCACCCTCACTGTGAAGAACTTCCTCCTAGCATTCCTTTTAAATCTTCCCTCTTCCAGTTTAAACCCATTACCCATTGTCCTGTCATTACATGACCTTGTAAATAGTCTCCCCCCCAGCCTTCCTGTAGGTCCCTTTCAGATACTGGAAGGCTACTATAAGGTCTTCTGGAAGCCTCTTCTCCAGGCTGAAGAATCCCAACTCTCTCAGCCTGTCCTCATAGCAGAGGTGCTCCAGCCCTCTGACCATCTTTGTGGCCCTCCTCTGGACTCTCTCCAACAGTTCCATGTCCTTCTTGTGCTGGGGGCTCCAGAACTGCACACAGTACTCCAGGTGGAGTATGATGAGAACAGAGTAAAAGGGGAGAATCACCTCCCTTGCCCTCCTGGCCATGCTGCTCTTGATGCAGCCCAGCACACAGTTGCTGTCTGGGCTACACATGCACACTGCCAGCTCATGTTGAGCTTTTTATCCCCCAGGTCCTTTTCCTCAGGGCTGCTCTCCAGCCATTTGTCACTCAGCCTGGACTTATACTTGGGATTGCACCAACTCAAGTGCAGAACCTTACACTTGGTCTTGTTGAATATGCATATATATTATTTTTTTTTTTTGTCCAAGGAGCTGCTGAGTTTTGTGCAGAAATTTTTACCATAACTAGACTGCAGGAAAGCAAAGATACTTGAAAGCCTTTCAAAGGTGTGTGATCTCCCAGTCCAACATGCTTAAGAAAACATCTCCTGTTTGTCTCTTCTGATATAGGATGACTGTGCTTTTTTGGGTTTGTCATAGTTTGAGGGGTCTAAGTTTCACCTAAAAAACTACAGAGGCACAGATCCATCCCAGGGGATGGGCCTGGACATCACAGGGTATAGTAACATTGTTATTCTGTTCCATTTTCCGGCATCACAGCTCTAAGCCAGTGCCTGGTTGATATCACTCTCTTTCCCTTCTCTCCTCTCCTCTCCTCCCTACACGTCTCTCTCCGGGAAGAGTTTGCATTCCTTCTTCTCTCACAGTTTGTGTGGGAGATGGCTTCGAGCTGGCAGGGAGTTCTGAGCTGCATCATTAGGCCTGCTGAGGCCCTGTAGGCCTAAGATGGGGGTGCAGGGCAGTGATGGCCTTCTCTTAGGCCTGCTGAGGGTGGATAGGGCATGAGGAGATACGTTTTGGGTCTATGTATAAGCAAGTAGATTATTTTCCTCTTATAAGGAGAGACTGAGGGAGCTGGGGCTCTTTAGGTTGGAGAAGAGAAGACTGAGAGGTGACCTCATCAATGTTTAAAAATATGTAAAGGGTGAGTGCCAGGAGGATGGAGCCAGGTTCTGCTCGGTGATGCCCAGTGACAGGACAAGGGGCAATGGGTGCAAGTTGAGGAATAGGAAGTTTCATGTAAACACGAGGAGGAATTTTTTCACTGTGAGGGTGATAGAACACTGGAACAGGCTGCCCAGGGGGGTTGTGGAGTCTTCCTCTCTGGAGATATTCAAGACCTGCCTGGACATGTTCCTGTGTGATTTGGTATAGGTTATCCTGCTCTGGAAGGGAGGTTGGAGTGGATGATCTTTTGAGGTCCCTTCCAGCCCCTGACATTCTGTGACTCTGTGATTCTGCAGTCTGTCTCACATCCCTGCAGTTCCAGCTGTATCAGGGCTGTTAGAAGGTTTCTTGCTCCCTCATCCTATTAATTTCTGTTTATGGATGTAATGTTCATGAATTCACCTAACTTTTCTTAGAATCTGCTGATATTAATGACCACAGTTTCCGGAGACAGTAATTGCCAAAAGTTCACAACCTGCTGTGTAGAAGAATAACTTTACTCTTTTAAAATATCCTCTCAAATATGTCATGGGATTTTTAGTTTGCTGGATCTGATTAATAAGCTTTGGATTCACTGTATCTGAGTCTTTAAAGGGTTTTTTTGGGTTTTTTTTGGTTTTTTTTTTTTAATCTTCAGTTATATCCACCTTCCTTACCCTTCTCTTCAAACTGAAATTCTAGATTTTCCAGTTGCTCTATCTCCTTGACTGCTGCAGTTGCTTTTCTCTGAGACCTGGAGATCAGAACAGTAGTCAGTACTTAGAATGTGGCAACATGAAAGATTTCATAGCAGCAAGATGCCTTTTTAAAAGACTCTTCTAGATGTTACCCAAACATTGACCAATGTAACAATGATGATGTGCAGAGTAAAAAATTTTAGACAACTTCCAACGATGACTGCAAGATCTCTGTGCTGAAAGGCATCTTCTGAGTTCATCAACATGTAAGCATGGTTAAGATCTGTTTTGAAAAACAGATTATCTTTTATTTATTTGTGTTTATATCTGTCATACCAGGAGTGTCTGAAGGAGCTGAGGTTGTTTAGTCTGGAAGTAGAGGAGGCTAAGGGGAGATGTTATTCCTCTCTACATCTATCTGAAAGGAGGTTGTAGTGAGGCTGGTGTTGGTCTCTTCTCCCAAGTATGTAGCAATAGCATGAGAAGAAATGGGTTTAAGTCGTGCTGAGGAGATTGAGATTGAGCGTTGGGAAAATTTTATTACTGAGAGAGTGGTGAAGCATTAGAACTGTCTGCCCAGGGAGGTGGTGGAGTGACTATCCCTGGAGGTGTTCAAGAAGATGTAGATGTGGAGATTCAGGACATATTCTAGTGATCATAGTATTTGGGCTATGGCTGGACTAGAAGACCTTGAAGAGCTTTTCTAACCTATGACTTGGCATTAAAGGCTGCTGTAAAGAACTTGTAGCCTTATCATCGCTGTGTGTGTTTTTAGGCTAACTGATGCAACTCTTCAGCTGGAATTATGGTATTTTAAATCACAGGAACTGGTGCAGTTTTGGAGTTACTGAGCTAGTAGGAGCTTTTTGGATCAGTGGGACTAATTCTCTGGTTGTAGGATCCTATAACAGCATGAAATCCCTGACATGGAGCTTTTCTTTAGAGCTCGTTTTTGTCCCACATCTCTATGAGAAGGCTTTTGCAGTCTCTCATTAAGATTAAGCTAAAAAAAAAAAAAAAAACAACAAAAAACAAACCTATCTTTCAGCTTGATTTATTTGTGCCAAATTTATATATGTCTCTGCTTGGGTTTCCCTTTTCCTTCAGTTTAATGCACTGTTCTTTTACTCTGATGTTTATCCTTTTTATAGGGATATACTAACTTCTTTCTTAGCTTTCATGTTAATATACCGAGAGCCAAGCTCTTCTAGTCTGCTTTTATAAGATGGCTTTACAAGGTAACTTGTCATCCTAGCCACCTTCTCCATGTATGTTATTTCTTTAAGCCTACAATTAATGGAGGATCTTTTTGATGCGTTAGCAATGTTTGTTTTGAGTAATCCAAAATAAACCACTACAGGGGGTAAAACAACATATTGCATCATTGTTTACATATGAACGGATATAAAAGACAACAACTCTTCTTCCTTCCTTCCTAAGCTATGTCTCAAAATGTCTGCTGTGTATTTCAGTGCCTGATAAACACTGGAAAGAAATAGAAATGTATTTAAAAGAGGGAGACAGCTATTTGTTACTTCTGTGCCCACTAAGGAACATAGTCTGAAATCACAGCAGCAAAAGTGTTTTTTTTTTTTTTTTTCCCCTGGAAACTATACAAGCAGGATATGATGTAACAAGTGAGAGACTGGAAAAAAAAAGGAAAGTAAAGATTTCCAGCATTTCCTCTCTCACCTTTTTGGACTTACATCCCTTTCTGAGAAGATACAGGAAAGACAGGATAACGATTTCTCTATTTTCTTTTTATGTGTGTGTTTGATTGTTCTGATTGTTTTTTTTGCACCTCGTGTTCTCAGCTGTTTGCATGCAATTAAGTACAAGTCTGCAATCTCTTGACAAAACATCCTGTTTCTCAGTTAAGTTAGAGAAGGTTCATGAATTTTAAACCATAGAATAAATGCATGCTTAAAAATAGTTAATCAAATGCAAAAGTAATATGGTCATTAAGTGTATAAAAAGAAACAGTTTCACTGTGCTTTTTAAACTGCGAAAGTGTAATTGCTGCACTATTCAAGGTGATACTTCACATGCCTAAATTAGGATATGACAGTTTAAGGCACATCTGCAGCTGAGAGTGGTGCAGACCAACCTCAATGACTTTATCATCTTGGCTACATGAGAGTTATAGTACGTGAGAGCACTGAACGGGTTACAGGCTTGCATTGAAGGATTTGCTTACCTATAGCTCGACAGTGGTCTGGCTGCTTGCATCCCAATGCGACTTTAGAGTTCAAGTATTTTTCTGTCATTAGTGTGCAGAATGTGTCATTTCTTCCTGTTGGCTTTTTCTTGACTTTCCTTTGCTCATATACACGGTTTTGAATGTGCTGTAATACTACTGCCTCTCATGGAACTGTAAGAAAGGGAAATTGCTTTAAATGCTCAGTCTAGACTGAATTATAGAAAATCTGGTCTTAAGAGTACTTACAACTTTTGTCCTTCAGATTTTCAGATTCTGATTCATAGGATACTCACAGCAAAACGATCCAAGATATACTTGAATGCCCTTAAATGTTATTTTGGTTTGCTTTCTTACAGTAGCATAACATTAAGTTGCTGTAAGGAGATAGTACTATAATGCTAGAATAAGATTGTAAGGAACCAGAAATATATATTTTAAAGCTCTCAGAGTTAATAATTTTTCTAGTGTCATAACTTGTTCATGATTTAAATATAGTAACAATAACTCAGGAAATGTTTATGTGTGCTTGTTTACAGCCTTTATATATTATTTGAAGAACTAAATATATTTAAAAAAAGAAGTAATGAATCATATGGGATAATTAGCTACAATATGAATGTCCTATGTAAATAATTTTAAAAAATGTTTTTAACACTGTGTCTCACCATTGTCTTATTTGGACATCAAGGATATCTATTTCAGGAGTGTATTTAAAGTTTTGCTCAGTCTTCCATGGTTACTGAAGCATAAAGCTAAAATATTAGTTTTATTTAGGAAAACTATTATGGTTATTTAAAGTTAACCACAGGTAATGAATTTGTTTGTTAAGAGAGCATTTCCTTTCTTTGGGTCAAATGTAGACTCAATTTTAAAAGATAATAATAAGAATTTGTATTTTCTACAAGCAGTTATTTGAATCCACTGACTTTTAAATTTTTAGAGAAATTTAAGAAGAAAAATTTTAAGAAGCTAAACACTTTATTTGCATAGGCTAAATTTCAAAACTGATGACCTTCGTTTTTTAATGTACAAACCACATTCTTCACTCAGTCTCATGTTTCTTAAAATAATTTGGGCTCTTGCCTTTTAGAATTTCAGAGCTGTAATCCAACAACTGTGTTGTTTTTACAAGAAAACTCCATGCAGTGAATGCCCTATGCAGTGTCAGTCAAATTGATGCAGAGTTTAGACACTGTGGCTCTTGGATCGAGGTTGGAGGTGACCTGTTCAAATGAAATTGTAGCAACATAGCCTCAAGAATGAAGCAAGCAGCCAGGCTGTCTGAGTGTGGGTGAAATCTGATGTATTACACGCTTCTTGGATTCCCTCCAGGATCCCAGTCAATGTCAGTGTAATTTGTAAGGGCTGTGAATTCTAGAAGGAGAAACACATCATGTGCAATGTATGTACTTTGTATTCAAAGAAGTTGGGAATGCATGAGCATTTTCTGTAGATTAAATCAGCGGGATTTGGTTTCTAAAGAAATAAAGTAATCTGAACACTTTGCTTTGTTATTTGTCTTGTAGTGAAATCAGCTTATCGTGTCTAAAATAACCTGTTTGAGAATTGTGTCAAAATTCTGTAGCCGTATACAAAAATTTTTAGGAAACTGCAGTTTCTGAGACCTGTGTTCACATAATTAGTGACTATGCTAGCATTTAAATCAGGTGTCAATCCATGCTTCTGCAAATAGGAGCTTAGTCTCTGCAAGATGTCCATGGGTGGCCACCACTGCTTGGTATGAGAATGCACTTGTGGCATCATGAGTCTGTGCAATTGCATGTAAACTTTGGTAAGAATGTTCAGGGAAGTAGGGAAACAGACATAGCACCAGGATTTGCACTTTCTTTGCCTCAAAACTTTTGGTCAAATAAGTGTATTTAAAGTGGGATGGCAACTATGAGTCAGTATGAACATGTAGCTAATAAGGGGTTGATGCTACAGGAAGGTGCTTGGGACTGTGGACGTACCTAATAAGGTCTGTCCTTCACTAAATTTTGCTCTGAAGTTGGGCTTTCTTCTGCAAGGTCTTGGGTTGTAGGCACAGAAATTCAGAGTGGACAAACATCACAAAATGTTGACTATAAACAGCTATGTTTGCAGACACTCAAAAATAGTAACTTCGAACTCAGACTTGTGGTCAATGGCTTGATGTCTGAGTGAAGACTAGTGTAAGTAGCATTTCTCAAAGGACTGGCACTTGATGACATGGACAGTGGAATCAAGAGCACTCTAAGGAAGTTTGCTGATGACACCAAGCTATGTGGTAGAGTCAGCATACTGGAGGGAAGGAATACCATCCACAAGGACCTTGACAAGCTTGAGAGGTGAACCCAGGCAAACCTCATGAAGTTCAACAAGGCCAAGTGCAAGATCCTACAGACAGGTTGGGGCAATCCCAAGCATAAATGCAGTATGCACAGGGAATGGATTGAGATTAGCCCTGAGGATAAGGATTTAGACATGTTGATTGATGAGAGGCTCAGCATGACCTGTCAATGTACACTCACAGCCCAGAAAGCAAATCATATCCTGGTTTGCATCAAGAGAAGTGTGGCAATAAGGTCAAATGAGGTGATTCTGTCCCTCTATTCCACTCTTATGAGACCCCATCTGGAGTTACCTCACTGTGGTCTGAAATACCACCTTAGAAAGGACATCAACATGTTGGAGCCACAAAGATAGCACCTCTGTTATGAAGACAGGCTGAAAGAGTGAGCATTGTTCACTTTGGAGAAGAGAAGTTTCTGGAGAGATCTTACAGCAGCCTTTAAGTACATAAAGGGGGCTTACAAGAAAACTGGAGAAGGACTTTTTACAAGAGCTTGTGGTGATAGGACAAGGGTTAGTGGCTTTAAATGGAAAGAGGATAGATTTAGATTCTTCACTTGGAGGGGTAGTATGGCACTGGCAAAGGTTGCTCATAGAAGTTGTGGATGTCACCTCCCTGGAAATATTCAAGGCCAGATTGGATGGGGCTTTGAGCAACCTGCTTTACTAGAAGGTATTCCTGCTTATGGTAAAAGGCTTGGATCTTCTTGCTGGTCTCTAAGATCCTTTAAAATCCAAACCAGTCTATGATTCCATCAGGACAGATAGAGTGTCATTTCAACATTGCAACCATACTGCATTAATCAGATTTTGTAGTCACAGCACCAGAAAATGATTTTGGATGTTGCTGACATGGTAAATACAAATGTTCTGTGGTAGTGTCTGAATTATGTTTTTCAACATAATAGGAGCTCATATTAGACAACAGTCATGTAAACATAAGTTACCATGATATATCATCGAAACAACGTAAAGAGATAATGACAAGGAAAACAGTATCTAAGCCTTAACCAATAATGAAAATTGCCACCTAGCTGTATGGTTAAGGACAGTAGTAAGTGAAAGAATACAAATCAGAATAGACTTTTAACCTATTTTCCATAACTGTGTAAATGATCTTCAATGAAACCATAACTTTATAAAATCATGGAATCATTTAAATTTGAAAATACCTTTAAAATCAAGTCTAACCATTAACATAACACTGCCAAATCTTGTAACAGTAAAGACTAAGTAGTAATGTGAAACTACTACAAAGGTGGTCTAAGGGGTGGACTGTTCTGATGTTCCATAAAATGTTGCTGACCATGCAAATAATCTAAATCTATTTCCTGTGAGAGTATGGAATTTTAACCCCCCACAGTAAAACTTTAAATTTGACTTAGTGGGTGAGAAAAATAAGTAAAACTTACTAATTACCATTTTTCTGTAATTAGGTTTGCATGCTTTTCAGAGAAAGCTGCATTTTTTGCTTTTGGTCAAGCTCTTTAGCCTCCCCCTTGTTATTTTCCAGCTGTATCTATAATGTTTTTTTTGCATAACAAGAAAACTTTCTATGTGGAGTTTTAAAGGAGATCCTCTTTGTTAACAGAATTTTTATATTCTTAGAGAGTTTTACTTTTGAATAAAGCCGTAAGTAAATGCATGATTTTGGTCTCAACTCTTCAAAAATGTGTATACGTTGCAATGTGCTGTGGCATTGTATTACAATATTAATTAGAGTTGAAGAGAAGAGAAGAGAAGAGAAGAGAAGAGAAGAGAAGAGAAGAGAAGAGAAGAGAAGAGAAGAGAAGAGAAGAGAACCATTTTATCTGGAAGGACCCTACATCTGTAACCTAGTCCATCTGCATGACTACTTCTGGGATAACCAAAACTTAAAGCATGTTTTTAAAGGCTCATAAGCACGGACAAGGGTGGGGCATCAACTACCTCTCTAGTACAACTATTTCAAGGTTTGACCACCAGTATTAGAAATGCCTCCTAATGTCCAGCTGAACCATTTTCTGAGGCAGCTTTGGTCCATTCCCACGTATTCTGTTCACTGGATCCCATGGAGAACATCTCAGTGTCTTCCCTTCCACTTCCCATCCTCAGGAAGATGTGGAGAGATGTATTTCTATTGAACACTGTGTCTAATGTAATATGGATGCTTGACTCTGCATTTCTTTGTGTGCACTGTTAAACTTGACAAAAAATACTGCCAATGAAAACTGATGTATCGAATATGGTGGTGTTTGAGGTATTACCTTTACTTCTAGCTGCACCTTGTGCAAATGCAAGTTACTGGCCAAATGTCCCTATTTCCAGCAAAGAACCAGTAGCTTTTGTGATCCTCTTCCTTCCCCCACCTCAGCTAAATGTGACTTTATAAAAAAAAATTATTCCCTTCTGACACTTCTGTTTGTTTTTCTCTTTCAATCCGGCTATGCTTGAGAATATTTGTTCCAGCCCCAAGGTAAAGACAATAATTTTTTTTGAATGATAGCAAAGCAACCCTCCCATTTATTTTACTGAGTTCATTTTATCCAATTGTCCTAAGGTTTTTTTCATTTCAGTATCAGACAATGTTTAGCTGATGCATGTAATTACTTTTCCTGCATGTGAAAGCAAGAATTAAATTTAAATACAGGTTGTGTATCCATTTTCTGTAAACTTTTTAATCAGCAGTAAATGAAACAGCCTGTCATCAGATTGCTGTACTGCTGAAATGACATAAAGAGCAAATCCATGGAGTAAGTTTGTTTGTAGACTTTTACCTAAGTTTGGAGCTCGTGATGATTTGTTGTTTTTTTGCAGTTTAACCTTGTTTGGTCTAGCTGGAAATGTGTCAGTAGTGATGTCAGTATTTGCCAAGAGCATACTTTTACAGGAAACTGTAATAGACATCATTCAAGGTTTTGACAAGATTTCACACAGCCTAGCAGGGCAATCCAGCACAAATTCATCATAATAGAAGCCTTCCATGCCCATTTTGGGTTATGTGCTCATAACCTTACAGATGTGGTCCATCTGTAGCTGAAAGAAACTATTCAGTTGCTGCTTTGCATGAAGTGCTTGAACACTATGACAAATGGCTACTGAAATAGTTTGCTGTTAACATGAATTTAGAGACATTAAAGCATCAACACGATGTAATACAGCATAGCTTAAGGTCACACATCAGAAAACACAGAATCAAGTTTTTACGAGATTTTTTTCCCCAATACATGTCAAAGGTGGGACTCTTCCACTGCACGGTGTAGAAAAGAAAATTTGAAAAGAGGGAAAAGGGTTCCTGAGCCACTCAAAATGGAATAGAGTGATCCTGAACTCTTTTACTTGCAAAAGTCCATACTTACATTCATCTCTGTTTCATTGGTGGAAGGATGTGTGGTTCTGGGCTACCAAGGAGTTGACATTTTTTGTGGTTTCCATGTCTCCTCTCAGTGTGGCAGACTGATGGGAACCCTTTTCACCTGGTACAATGGTGACCACTGATCTGCATGAAAAACTTCTTGCATAGTTTCCATGTTCCTTATGGTATTGTTCTCCCTCAGCTCTGCACTGTTATATGCCCTTCAAACCTTCTCACTACCTTTGTTTTCTTCATTCCAGGCACTTTCTTGGCAAACCACCAGTGGTTTTCAAAGCAGATGCTTCATGAGTACCTGTTGAAAGAAAGCTTTTTTCTTATAATTCCCTTCCCACTTCTACTTGACATTGTCTGACATGTGGATTTTTTGGTTAATTTTTGTTTGCTTGCATTACTCTTTGTGGGTTTGCTTTGCTTTGTTGATTTTTTGTTTGGATTTTGTGTGTGTGTGTACACAGAAGGTGAGTGTTTGGTTTTGGGTGTGGGATTTATTTTTTATTTGTTTATTTCTGGTGTGGAACCTGAACTTAAAATATTGAGATCAATATTTCACAGGTCAGGTTGCTAAGTAATAACTTGTGACTTCTGATCTGATCATTAGATGACCACAAGCTTAAAACCTATAACCCTGATTCTTGCATAAAATACAACAGTTCCACTGATGCTATTACAAATCACACCTCATGTAGCAAACACACAAACTTCTATCAGTACAGATTAGCTGACTATGTAGATTTTTTTTTTTTCCTGGTAGAAGACAACTTGACCAAACATTAAAATAAATGTATCTGCAGACTCTGGCCCGCATTTCATGTTTACTAGAGATTCAAATGCTGTACTTTTTTTCACTCTTGGAAGTCACAGAATTACAGAATTGCCTGTGTTGGAAGGGAGCTTGTAGGAATCCAGTTTAAGAGAGAACAGTAACGAGCAGTGTACAAGCATTCAGCCTTCGTTCCCACAGCTTCAGGATGCCTCCCACTGGGGAGGAAATACAGTGGGACACCTGTCTCAGGGGAAAAACAAGACACGATGTATCTTAAAGACTGGGCTGTACTCACCTTGATTATGTTAATGCATTGTTTGCATGATGTGATAAAAGAAGTCACCATGTGGGGATAAGGGCCTTTTTGGTCTCTTGCTTTCAGTCCTTTGTCTTGCACAGGTCTTAATGCTTGCACTGGCCTGGAATAAAGAGCACTTGCTTCAATCCAAAGTGTGTTGTTGCATTTGTCAGATTACTGGCAGCAACAAGTGGTAGAGAAAGAGGGTAATGAGAGAACAAAGCAGCAACAGGACCACAAGAATCATCTAGTTCCAACACTTCTGTCATGGGCAGGGACAATTTCCACTAGATCAGGTTGCCCAGAGCCACATCCAACCTGGCATTAAAAACTTCCAGAGATGGGCCTTCCACCATCTCCATGGGAAACTTGTTCGTGTCTCACCACTCTTATGGTGAAAAACTTCCTAATGTCTGACCTAAATCTTCCTTCTAGCTTGGATCCATTTGCCCTAGTTCTACCACTAACCCAAACCCCTAAAGAGTCCCTCACCAGATTTCTTGTAGGCCCTCTTCAGATTCTGAAATGTAACAAAAAGGTCTCCTTCTCTTCTCCAAACTGAACAACCCCAACTCAGCCTGTCCTCATAGGAGAAGTGCTCCAGCTCTCTGATCATCCTTGTGGTCCTTCTCTGGACATATTCCAGCATGTTCCTATCTTTCTTGTAACAGGGGCTCCAGAAATGGACACAGTACTCCAGGCAGAGTCTCATGAGAGTGGTGTGGAAGTGGAAGAATCACCTCTCTGAACCTGCTGGCCACAATTCTCTTGATGCAGTCCAGGATATGGTTGGCTTTCTGGGCTGCAAGTGTACACTGACAACTCATACTGAGCTTCTCATCCACCAGCACCCCCAAATCCTTTTTTTCAGGACTGCTTTCAAGCTAGTCACTGCCAGCCTATATCAGTGCCTGGGATTGCCAGGACCTTGCACTTGGTCTTGTTGAATCTCATGATGTTGTCATGGGCCCACCTCTGCAGCCTGTCAAGGTCCTTCTGGATGGATCCCTTCCCTCCAGTGTGTCAGCTGCACCACACAATTTGGTGTTGTGGACAAACTTGATGAGGGTGCACTCAATGCCAGTGTCTGTGTCACCAACAAAGATGTCAAACAAGACTGGTCCCAGTACTGATCCTTGAGGGTATCTGCTTGTCCCATGGTACTTTGGTGAGCAGATCCCTGCATGTCTAAAGTCCAGGGTCAGAAACTTGGAATACATCCTCCTAGATGACTTGAGGATCTTAAATTTTAGAGCATTGTGGTCACTGCTTTCGAGGTTGTCCTTTAGCCTCATATTGGTTACCAGCAATTCCCTGTTAGTGAGAACAAGGTCCAGTGTAGTACCTTTTCTTGTTAGTTCCTTCACCATTTGGAGGAAGAGGTTGTTATCTATGCATTCCAAGAACATCCTTGCTCTGTTGTACCTCCAGCAGATGTCAAGGTGATTGAAATCCCCCATGAGGACCAGGCTCTATACAGCTGAAGCCACCTCTATCTGCTTATGTAGGGCCTCATCTGATTGGCTCTGCTGGTGAGGTAGCCTGTAACACCACCTTCCCCTGTCTTCTCTTTAATCTTAACCCATATGCTCTCAATCAGCTCATCATTGTTCCCCAGGTGGAGCTCCACTGATTCCAGCTGGTCACTGATGTAGAGGGCAACATTTGCTCCCCTCCTACCCTGCCTGTGCCTCCTAAGGAACTTGTACTTGTCTGTCCCTATGTTCCAGTCACAGGAATCTTCCCACCAAGTTTCAGTAACAGCCACTATGTCATGGCTTTCCAGCAGCAAGGTGGCCCTTAATTCATCCTGTTCATAGCCCAAGCTGCATGCATTCACATACAGGCACTTCAGCTGGGCTGGTGGTGTCACCCTCTTAGGTGAATCTCCCTTGATTCCCTTGGGGTGTCTTGGTGCCTTGCCCCTGTCTTGCCTCAGGATAACAAGTAGAGAGCCCTTACTAGTACTCCATCCCTCTACCACTGCTGCACTGCCCCACTGTGTGTCACAGGCAGGCATGAGGTTATTGACCCCTTCCCCTTTCAAATCTAGCTTAAAGCCCTGTCAGTAAACCCTCAACTCCCGCCCTGGATTCCTTATCCCTCTCTGGGACAAGCACAAGCCATTTGCTACTCACAGCTCTGCACCCTCTATTCCAAGTGGTGATTGTAAAACCCAAAGCCCCACTGACCGCACCAGTTCCAGAACCATGAATTTACCTGTTTGCTCCAGAAAGACCAGAAGCAGGTAATAATCTGAGTGCCTCACCAGGGTGGGAAGTTTTCTTGTGATGTCTTTTACCTGGGCACCAGGCAGACAGCAGAGCTGCCTGTGGAGTGGTTTGGTTTGCATATCAGGCCTTTTGCTCCCCTCAGCAGGGAGTCTCCTACTATAATGACTCCTCAATTTTTCTTTTCAGAGTCAGTTTTTATGGCCAGCCTGGGGAAAGTCTGCCTTGGTGGCACTTCTGACCTTCCCTTGTTCTTGCTCACAACCAGTTTCTCCTGCAGAGTCTCATATCTGTTCCACAAACTTCTTCCAGTAATTTTCTAATAAAGTACCAATATATAACCTACAGATTATTTGTAAACTATCATCTCCCTCTTTCTTCTCTTCTTCTTCACTTATTTGAACAATGTTTGCAATGCACATAGAGCATTTAGAAAGGTTTAAAACCAATCTACTTTTATCAACTATGCCTAAGCTGACTGTGAATAAGTGCACTCTTTATTTTGCCAACATTTTAACTCAGTTTATGTCATTTTTACTGCTGTTTTATAATTGTTCTCTGCTTTGCAAAGTATATGAAATAATTACATCTGCCATATGTATTTTTTTCTCTTATTTACTCTACGGGAATGGACATGGTGAGGAGTGTTTTGGTTTTGGGATGCTTGCTGGTTGGCTTTGTTATTGCCTTTGAGTTAACACAGACTTGGGGTGGAAAAGGGTGAAACCTGTCATGTACACATAGCTGTGGGAATCTTGTTCCAGAACCTCAACAGTTCCTTCAAAATTCAGTCTTTTACAAGGATTATCTTAATACTTGAAAAAAAACTTACTGTTACGTGTGTCATATTGGAGCTTCAGATGTGTCTTCAAATTTTCCTGGGCCCAGGCCATGAAGCTAAGAACTGAGCCTTTCCTTGGAAAGCACAGAGCTAACCTGCCAGCAATAGCCTGTGTCAATTGAAAGGATGCTTCTTTAAATTACAGTCTGTATGTGGACAGGTAAAAGCGATGATAACCTCTGAAGGTACTGTGGGGTTGGTGATGGATTAAGTCTTCAGTTTCACTGCAAGAGTTACCAGTGGCTAAGATCCTTCTATGCCAGTTGTGGCACTTCCTGTCCTCTATTTACTTTACCCTCTGTGTTGTGCACTAAACAAGTGTTTCTTAGGAATCTGGTCTATGGCTGACTCCTTTATGTCTCCTTTGTGTGCAGTCTTGTGGTCATCCATGGCTACCATCACCCAGGCTTGTGTGAGGGTGTGCTCACTCCAGCATGTGAAGCTGGTCGACAGAATGCTACTAAATCATGACAGCACTGCAAAAGAATTAAGTTCTGGAGTTTTATTTTATTATTTACTGGTTTTACATCAAAGTGGAGGAGCTGAAACTTCAAGCCCAGGATCCCGAGGTTGTCATGTTGTCACAAGTTCACAGTGGAAGCTTTTTTGACAGTAAGCTTGAGACACTAATGTATACCATATGGTTGCATAAGACAGCTTTTACATCAGCTGTGTTAGCAATTCCAAGAGCTGCTCTAGTTCATATTTACTTATTTATTTTTAAATTTTTTAAACTTTCTTTACACCAGTGAAATGATACTAAAAAGCATTGTGGCAATTCAAAACATATTTTCTTATTCTATATGGCAAAAGTGCAGCAATCTGCTACAGCTGTGTTCAAATGGAGCTGCTGCAATATTGTAAAGATGATCATGCAACCAGAACGTTTTGCTGACAGTGATTTTTCAGGCAACCAAATTTGCTAAATGTACAAAATGCAGGCCAATAACTCTTCAAATGTTTTGACCTACTTTCCCCTTGAAGTCATTCCAAAATAATAATAATAAAAAATAACTGTGGAGAGAGCAGATTACACAGCTCTACAATTTCACTGATGGGAATGCAAATGCCATTAAAGTAAAAGTGCTTCCTGCTGGCAGACCAAGTATGTATTTGTGTGGTTCTAACTCCTCAATACTCATTCAGAACTTGGGAGGGAGACGAGGCCAGGGAAGGACACTTATGCTGACTTAACAGGGGCTTTTGAATTTAAGGGGCCCTTTTGTTGTGTCTCTCTTAATTCATCTGTGTAAAAGTACACAGTATGGAATCTACAGTGTTTTCTTTACGTAGAGACCAATTTTGATTTTCACACAGTTTATAAGTTAGTGAGTCATTACCCACAGACTTGCATATATTCATACGGTTGCTTTCCTGGATGTTCTAATTTTTGATGCTTACAAAAAAACCCAAAAACCAACCAACCAAACAAAAAGATAAAAAAGGCAAAACAAAACCAGCAACAAAGTGACCTAATTCTACTAGACTCCTCGCTTTGTTCTACTTTTTTTTTCCCCACTTCAAAGTATTTCCTTATCTTCGGAGGGGGGGTTGGGAAGTGGGGAGAAGGAAGGTGCATGTGCTCAGAGGTGTGTTTTAAAAGCCGCCTCGTGTTTTTCAAGCCCTACATAAACCCATGAATGATAGGTACATGTTGATTTTGCCAGTTCAGAAAATACTTAAGAACCTTACTTTACTGGCAAAGGCATTAATGAGCTTTAAAAAGAGGAGAGGGAGTTGACAGGAAGAATTAATCCCTCCCAGTCCAAAACAAAAACCCAGACCTACTGCATTTCCTTCCTTTCAGCATCATACAAATTGTACAGTTTCAGTGTCCCTCCCTTGGTTCACCTCCCCAAGCTCCTGGGGAGATTTATTCTGTAATTTCCAGTAGGAAGATGATTTGCATAAACCAGTTCCTTTTCATGATTAGATTCAGGAAATAAGAATTATAATCTGATATTGTTTTGCTTTTGTCCTAGAATTTGTTAAAATGAGTCATCTAGCAACCTCTAATCCCATTTGTAACCTTATATGGATATATAAGGGAGTAAAAATGAAGGCAGGTTTGTGTATTTAAGAAATTCAATAGCCTCTTTCTCCCTAGGATTTTAATTTTGCAAAGGAGTTAGTGAAAAGTAATATGATGCTGTTAAATATTTTGTCTAATCAGGATCTATGTGAGCTAGGAATTTTTCTATAAGCATGATATATATTTGGAACAGGAACTCCAAAAGACTTAAAAAAATAATTCTAAAAGGAATATACACATATGCATAAGCAGTAGTGTTGCAGATCTCCCACTGAACCAGTGTTCCACAGACTGTGAGTGCCTGTACTCCCCTTTGGTCAATAAATAGTTCTGCTGATCTTAGTCCAAAAGAATTCTCTGTTCAGCACAAATAGCCTTTTTTTACCTTTTGGTATCATAAATCCTGGTTATGATACTACCTTTCTACAGAAAGAAATACATCCTGCCAGCATCAGAGGGCAGTCTTCTCTAAGCAAGTACACAGACTGCTGGATTTTCCCCCATTTATTTCTCTTGTGCTGGATGACTAATTTTAGCTAACACTTTTGAACCAGACTTAAGAGGTACAATAGAATTCTGGGGACAGTGCATGCAATTGGTATTTAGTGCTTTACCTTTGGGGTGTGTTTTTGTTTTTTTTTTAACAAATTACAAACTGGAAAATCATCTTTCCAAACTTAGGAATTTACTTTCTGTAAGTAGGGCTGCATATAGGACAACAACTTCAACCAGTGAGTGAGGGTTCTCAACAGGAATGGACATGAGGGAAACATATGACATAGTGTTTACTTATTAGATTAAGATCACAAGGCCAGGGTCTTATTTTAGTTGCCATTAAGTATTTTACAGTTAATATGTAATTTTGTGCCAGACTCGATGTCTGTTTTTATAATGGCTTCCATTTATAATGTCTATACTTACCATTTTTAAGGATTAGCTTAATCAAATGCAGCAAATATTAAAATCTGAATTTATGTTAAATTGTGTAGAGGTGGCTCACAGACCAAAGGCAGCTACAGAGTCAGACACTCTCATGGGCTACATCTCCACAGCCTGCCTGCCTTTGCCATACTTCACAGATATGCCTTGCCTTCAGGATGGAGGATATGCAGACTAGGATAATGGGCGGGCTGTTGGAAACACACAGCTTTCACACAGCTCCATCATCTGGTGGTAGCTATTTAGTAGGCTCGTCATAGCTGCAGATGAATAATTTTGTATTTTACTTCTGCACATGTGATCCTCCACTCTCATAAACATCTACAACTTACAAAATGTAAAATTGTATCTGATGAATACAGAGTAAGAAGGTGAACCTCTTGCTCCTCCAGAGGGATTCTATAGGGATAAGCTTACAGATCTTACTGTATTTAGGTGAAATATTAGGATTGTGTTCTAATGTTCTTTTATTGTGTTTGTAATAGAAGCACTGTTTTGATCAAGTAGGTGATAAGCTTCTATCACAGAAAAATTGTGATTTTAGGCCAAATAATGCAGACTGGAACAGTTCAGTAGAGGTCATGTAATTGAGAGGCTTGGCTTTATCTTAAAGAAATTAATAACAATAAAAGTTTGTGGAGCTAAGCCTGAGAGAGTGAGGGGTTCCCTCTGGTGCTCTGTTGTCCCTTCTCTTAGATCATCCCCCGTGCAGCCAGCCTTGTTCTCAGCCTTGCTGTGGGCAAAATGAGTTGCCTCAGAGAGACAGCAGAACTGGTGTTGGGAAGCCAAAGCTTGTTAAGTTGTCTGCATTTGTAGACAGAAATAAGGAAATAATGAAATTCCAAGTGAGCCATCACGCCATCCCTGCTTCTTGTACAGCTTGCTACAGCATCATGATGTTACTGGCACGCAGTGAAACCACTCACTTTTCTCAGTTGTTGTAGGTGCTTTATTCCTACAGCAGTGAGCCCTGACAACTTGAAAAAGCAAAAAAGGGAGGAAAAACAAAACTAAGGTTTGGCAAAAAAAAAAAAAAAAAAAAAATCACTGAGCAGTGGGGTTGGAGTGGACGAGCTGCTATTTGTCATTGTCCCAAGATGTTTAAACAAAGTTTGTAGTAGAAAGCCTGTTTCGGTAAGCAGTTGTATCAGATTGGTAAATCTCAGATTAATCTCCCGGTTGCTCTGAACCAAATCCAAAGACAAACTGTTGGTGTCTGGCTGACCCTTTAGTCCTATCTGCAACTTGTTCTGTGGAACCACTTTTCAAATATGCAAATATTCTCTGGAGAAGGGAATCCTAATGCTATGTAGGTGGGCATCAAATATCTGCTTTCTTGATCTCTTAAACCTTTTTTTTTTTTTTTTTCATATAGAGGAATTGGATGAACTATTCATCCCCAAGTTCAGCACTGAAGTTCACTTTCTGCTTTTACTATTCTGTTCAACTCCAAGCAGAAAGGAACAGGATGTGGCCCATAACTGCTCCGAGTTTCAACTAGTTTTTGATTAGTTTCTCTGTAGGGTTTAGTTTTAGCATCTAAAGACAGAAAAAAAACCCCCAAGCTCACATTTGTCTCTTACATCCTCTGCAACTAGTTTGGCATTTTTAAATCACCGTTCTGCCAAGCTTGGATAGAAGACTAGCTGAAAGTGGAACAATGACACATATTTGGTGGAGAGAAAGCAAGTATGCTGATGTGAAATATCTTATAAAAACAACTTTGTTGTACTCACAAAAAATCATATGTACTTAAGTGCTTAGAACTGAATAGACATTGTGTATGACCCTTACTAGGTCATATTTTCTTTTCATTCACCCCTCAGTAATACTCAAAGTGTTTAATTCATGTAAATAAAAGGTGAGTTGTGGTGAATCTTTCTAGTGCTGGCTTGGGTCATGTCTACAATATTTTTCATACTGTAATGGGTTAGGTGTCCAGATGCATGGAAAAGTGCAGGTTAGTATTTAAGCAAGAACAGAGATAAACCCAGAAAACCTCCCTTCCATGTGAATTTTTCCTACACACCTTATCTAGGTTTCCAAATAATAAAAATAAATCTGTGGTGATTTACATATGAGAAGTTAATATTTTTGTTTCAATGGCTTTTCTGTTTAGGAGTCTTAAACCTTTAAGAAAGAAAATTGATAATTTTCAGCTGGAGAAACAGAATTCACATGAGAAAAAAAAACCTCTACCTGTGAGTTACAATTCCCATTTCTCTTTTTTTTTTTTTTTTAACCTTCTAAATGTCACTTTCTTTTTGTAATGAATTGGGCAGGAAACTCTGCCCTTTCCTTTGAATGACTCATGATGTAATGTACTGACAGATTAGAAATACAATTTGAGTAATGTACTATATGCCTTTAAGTGAGGTTTTGCCCATTTTATCACGTTTATCCTGATGGAAACCTAGCACTACATCTCTTGTGCTAATATTAGGGTGTTTAGGTCATCTTGTTGAATTTCATATGCAGACAGGCTTTTCCTTTATATTAGAAATGTTCTCCTGTCATGTGCAAGCTTTAAATTAATTTTCCTGCAAATGCCACTGGTGAAAATTGAATATAGAAAGCACCTTATTTATGTATTATTTGTAGCTGTCATGGAAGTCCAAATGACATACAAGTGCACATTAATTTTAATACAAAAAAACTCTTATCCAGTTGATCTGGAATTTAATGTTAATAGTATTTGTATAATTGAGTAAAATTCCTCAGTAGACTTGGTAAAAAAGTATGAATGTGTCATTTGTTACTACTTTGCACACTGTTCTCTTTTTAAGCCATAAAAAGGTAATTTAAGTGGTTCTTTATTTCAGAGGTATGTTTCAAGTGTTAAGCTTCTGGTTCCTGGCTACTGTCAGATAGATAGAATGAAGTCATAGGCCTGTGGTCTATAGAAATGGCAACCCACTTGCACATAAAGCTTTTCCTCACATATTGTTTGCTCGTGCAAGAATGTGGGATATGTCTAGAACATATGACTGTTGAAGGAGTGTTGATGGCGGCTAACTCTGGCTATGTTAGGTGGGAAATTTCCCTTTATTTGAAGAGCCAGAAGATGGTCTGTCTGAGAAAAGAATTCAGAAAAGGAGAAATCTAAATACGTTCCTTGAATTATCCTATAGAGTTACAAGTTGAGCTAGACATCCCAAGATTGCTCTTGAGACTCTGTCCTTCTAAGTTTTTCTGTTCTTGCATGTAGTGAAATAGCCACTACCTTTGGAATCAAATCCTTCCAATAGAGACCTTTGTTTTGAGAAAAGGGAAGATAATCAAAGCAAAAAAAAACCAAACAAACACCCCCCCCCTAAAACAACAACCAACAACCAACAAAAAACAAAAGGAAAAAAACCCCAACAACCAACCAAAAAACCAAAACAGAACATGTAATACAAAACTACAACTTCCTTTATCTGGGTCAAAAACAAATGGATAATCTGTCTATGGAAAGGTTGCCTGTCCTTTTGAAAATATTCCCACTGAACAGAAAAGTCTGTTTTGTTTTCTTCCTTTCTCCACATGGGGTTTGTCTTTCAGCCGTTCAACGAACCCAGTGCCTTCACACCAGACAAGTGCAGCCACTGTATACCTTGCTGCTAATACCTGCAATTGGTCTTGTATCTCAAAAGAGCTCTTAAAAGGAGCAAAAGGAAGTGCCTTAAGTGAGAGCAAAATTATCCTCTAAGGTTAGAAGTGGATGTATGACAATACCAACAGTAGCATGTTCAAAGGAGTGTACTTCAAACAGAACTTTAACTGTTTTAATTGACAGTCATGCTTCCCTCTCCTCCCCTCCCACATTGTACCAATGCCCAAACAGGGACTATTATCTTTCCTATAATCTTCAGTAAAACGAAATTTTATCGTTTCTGGGCATGAGTTATGTATAAAGCCATTTGAGATGCCCTAGGGGCCTACCTGGCTCCATCTGCAAGTTCAAAAGGGCATAGGTCTCCTGGAGGTCTTGTCTCATGTCTGCTACCAGATTGCTAACATTTCATATCATCTGGACATCCCAAATGATATCTGATGCCTATGTTAAGGCAGCTGAACTGAGCTAGTTGTATGTGTTAATAGATACAAATCTCAATTAACATCTTTCTTAACTCCATTTGTAATAATCTGAGTATGTATTTGAGCTTTTAAAAAAAAAATCTTCAAAATCGGTGGATTGTTTTTTTCTTAATGCTTTTGGTAGCTTAATTTGCACGCAGCGTAAATCTGTACATCTTCATTGATACCTATTTAGCATTTCTTATTTGCCACAAACTAGTACTTGTAGTATTTATATGATTTGTTTATAGTTTTGAATTGCAGACATAGCCCAAGTTTTGATCTTTTCACTCTAGTACATTTATTACTGTCCTTGTCAAACATTAATCTGGAATGTCTTCAATGTAATGTCCCCAATAGCTTTAATGCACAAACATTTATGAAATGTGAAATTAAGCTGAAGGGCTTGATACATGATTTATGTAATTAAGTGGATTCATGTTTACAAACTAAACTATAACTTCTGTAAAAATAGAAGACAAGAGACATATGCTAATGATCTTCTGTTTAATTAAATGCAATAAACTGTAAAATAAGGTGTTTATAACTTGCTAGTGAGGAGAGAGAAAAAGATGATCTTATGATTAAAATTTGTGGCCTCTATGTCATGATTTACTTAATTTAAATTGCAAGTGTACTGCAAGCTCCTCTGTCAGGGTAATGATAAACAATTGCCATATTAATTACTTGAACATTTGTAGGAGTTGTACCCTAAAAGGATTCCATGTTCACTGCTATTTCTGAAGTGCTTATCAGCTTGGTTAAGAATTTTTCTGCAGATGCAGCATGTCTGTTGTCTTAACAGTGTCAAATGCCTTTAAGACTTGCAATGAAATGAGAATACTGTTTTTGTGCAGTTTGGTTGACCACAGTAGAAGGAAACCATATATTATCTGGAACATGTGACAGATGACTCTGGTAGGGTTAGAGCATCCTCTCATTCCTGGGATGTAGCTTGTGCTTGCCATTCATGGGGCCATCACAGGGTCACAGCAAAAGAGAGGAAAGATGATTTGGACAAAGCAAACTGTGAGCTTTTCATGAGCAGAATCTCATGCTCATAATGAGAAATGAGTTGAGAAATCATGCACCACAGGTACAGCAACTATTCTTTCAGTCTAGTCCTGCAGATCATTGGAATATAATCCATCATTAATAGGAAGGTTATTGTTAACAGGAAGGTTTGCTGATCAGCACAGAATTATAGTAATAGGATAGCCCAAGAGGGAAAGGAACCCATGAGGATCATAGAGTTCAGCTTCTGATTCCATACAGGGAAATCTGAAAGTTAAGTCTTAGATATAAGAGTGTTGCTCAAATGCTTTTTGAACACCAGCAGGCCTGGGGGCACAGCCACTTTGACCACTTCCCTGTCGTCCAGTGTCTTACCAACTCCTCAGGGAAGAACTTTTTCCCAATATCCTATCTGAACTTTCTCTGACACAACTTTAAGCCATTCCCTGACATTCTATCACCATGCACTTGAAAGGAGAGATCAGTATCTTGGTCTCTGCTCATCTTTATGAAGAAGTGATAGACAGCAGTGGGATTATTATTCCTTAGTCTCAATTTTTCTAAGCTAAATAAAACTCCTATCTTCAGTTGCTCATCACAGGAGATTCCCTCTAGTCTTTTTGACTGCTTCTGTTGGAAAGCATCTTGTGCTATTAACTGCTGGATGTTGTCTTGAATGTAGAAATTACCATCCTGTTATCAGTGTATTTTCTTGCCCTTTAAATGATATCCAGTTATCTCTGCTTGTCATAATATATGATTCCCTCCTGCTCATTAGTGGTCTACAGTGACAGAAATAATGATGCAGTATTTATATAGCTTCTCCACTCTCTTCTCTCAAGATACTATCCAAGATCAAATATTCAAAATACAAATTCTGTCACTAATTTTTTTTTCCTGTTAAAAAACACTGCAACATATTGCAATAAACCATTTCCCTGCCTTTAAAAAATAATCTGTTTTGATGTCCAATCTCTTTACGCTGGTCAGCAGCCACAAGACAAGGAGCAATGGCTACAAATTAGAACATAGAAGGTTTTGTCTCAACATGAAAAGAAACAGTGAGGGTGACAGAGCACTGGAACAGGCTGCCCAGAGAGGTTGTGGAGTCTCCTCTGTAGACTTTCAAAACCTGCCTGGATGAATTCCTGTACACACTACCCTAGGTGATCCTGCCTTGGCAGGGGTATTGGACTCAAGCTCTGGAGGTCACTTCCAACCTCTAAAGTTCTGTGATTTGCTGTCCAAAAAAAAGTTTTGCATGACAGTTTTGTGGACTGTCTATTGCAGCAAAACAACCAATAAACCTGACTTACTGACTACCACCATTGCTTTGGGATCTCTTTCCCCTTAGTCCACCATTTTAGAAAAGCTTGCTGAGATATGGGAAACTTAATGAGTTAATCATACCAGTGCCAAATAACGATGGAATTAACCAATTCGTGTGTGGATCTGTGAGATCAGCTTCTCCAGAGAGCTAGACGCTCACCCTGAAGGTAAAATTGCCAAATTCTCTCACCTCTTTTTGAAATTGAAAGCAGCCATTAAAAAATCTGTAATCCTGGAAAAATCAGGCTGTTATGGAGTTAAAATCAGGAGTTATGTTGGTCTGGAGTGTTTTTAAGTTAACAGGCACATCCGTATCCTGAATTCAGTACAGAGTTTAATAGAATCATAGAATGGTGACCTTGAAGATCATCCTGTTCCAACCCCCTGCCATAGGCAGGGACACCTCCCACTAGATCAGGTCACTCAAGGCCTCATCCAGCATGTCCTTGAACACCTCCAGGGAGGGAGCAGCCACAACCTCCCTGGGCAACCCCTTCCAGTGCCTCACCACCCTCACTGTGAAGAACTTCCTCCTAACATCCCGTTCAAATCTCCCTTCTGTCAGTTTAAACCCATTCCCCCTCATCCTGTCATTACAAGACTCTGTGAATAGTCTCTCCCCAGCCTTCCTGTAGGCCCCCTTCAGATACTGGAAGGCTGCTATAAGGTCTCCTTGAAGTCTTCTGCAGGCTGAAAAGTCCCAATTCCTCCTGTCCTCAGAGCAGAGGTGCTCCAGCCCTCTGATCATCTTTGTGGCCCTCCTCTGGACTCTCTCCGCCAGTCCCATGTCCTTCTTGTGCTGGGGGCTCCAGAGCTGCACACAGTACTCCAGGTCGGGTCTGATGAGAGCAGAGTAAAGGGGGAGAATCCCCTCCCTTGCCCTGCTGGCCATGCTTCTCTTAATGCAGCCGAGGACACAGTTGCTGTCTGAGCTGCATGTGCACACTGCAGGCTCATGTTGAGCTTCTCATCCACCCAGACCCCCAGGTCCTTTTCCTCAGAGCTGCTCTCCAGCCACTCACCACCCAGCCTGGATTTGTGCTTGGGATTGCAGCGACCCAGGTGCAGGATCTTACACTTGGCCTTGTTGAATTTCATGAGGTTGGCTTGGGCCCACCTCTCCAGCCTGTCCAGGTCCCTCTGGATGGCATAACTGTGGAAATAATTTTCATTAATGAAGATATATGTAACATAGTTATTATAAGTGAGTCATTCTTTAAATTTAAAATGAGGACTTACAGTGACAAAAGCTGAACTACTACTACTACTACTACTACTGCTACTGCTACTACTACTACTTTCACTTCTCCAAACTACTGCTTCTACTTATAGATTCACCCACTGCGAGTTCTGACTGCATAAAAATAGTTATGAGGCCTAAATTGACTACTTCTTCTCAATTGAAGTAAATGTTTCAGATTTTCTAAAAAAAAAATATTAAAAAAATACTAAAGTTATTTTAAAAAGAAAAAAGTCATGAGATCATGATAGTCCTCTTCATGTTTTATCAGAAAAGGGAAATAAATTAAAACTTTCAAAAGTCCTAACTAATTTCTGTTGGTCAGCTTAAGATACCTTTTTGTTAGACGTCCCTGAAAGTATTTGAGAGGTGGATTACTTCTTAACAATGTTATGATCGTTGTTGTCGTAGTTTGGTCTCACTGGACATTACAAAAGGTCTGGAAAGTTCACCATCCTTTATGGCTTATTCTCCCCCCCAAAGGCATTGATGGGTTTGAATAGTATAATTGCTATAGATAACGTAGAATTTATACGGAATCTCTTTGATATGTCTACTTATTTGAACTACTTTCCAGTAATGAATTTATGTTGAACAGATGTTTCTGTGCTATTCAAGCAAGGCTGAAGAAATGTAAGGGGGAGGTGAGGGGGGAATCTGCACTGCTGCAGCACCACTGCCCCTTTGAAGCTTGCTTTTAAAGATGTATCCACTGTCACAAAACCAGCAAAAATTGCTACAGCTGTTCCCCGGAGAAAAAAGCATCCATTGCTTTTCAGGCTATAATTGCCTACAGAGGGTGGGTGAAATACTGATAATGTTGAGATGCTGCTATGTTAATAACCAAGGATCAAGGAGAATTCTGGCAAGCTGAGAGAAAAAATTTTGACAGCACACAGGAACTCTTCTGTGTTCATCATTAGGTATGGAAAAGAAAAAAGATAGGAAATAATATTCCAAGCAAATTAACTTCAGTCCAGTGAAGAAAGCAGATCCACCTGTGACTTTAAACTTGTTAATTATTCTACGAGGAGGACAGCTTTGAACTTCTTTAAAACACAGCAGAATTACTATTAAGAAGTGTTGAACAGCTACTATGTGGATTCAAGTTATTATTGAGAATTATTTGATAGATTGGATGTCCAAATTCTCAATGGCTGTGTAACTGAAGGAAGAAATTGGATGTACATTTATGTTTAATTTCTTAATATTAAGACATCAGCTAAATTTCTTAGTATTAAGATATCAATTAAAACCCTTTACAGTTTAAAATCAACTATAGTAGATATTCTGTGGAGTTACAATCACTAGTATATTGTAGAATTAATACAATTATCATGAAAATAAATCCATACTTTCACTTAATTCCTAGTTCCCTTTTTTTTGTTTTCAATTCCAGAGGAGTTAAACAAGTGTGATGAGACAATAGAGTTAAATAAGTGTGATTTTTGAGAACAGGTTTTTCCTATTGCAGTAAAGGAAATTTTGCCTGAAACAAAAATGTTGCCTGAGATTATATGCCTTGAACTTGTTGAATTCCTTTATCTGGTAAATAAATCCTGAAAATATATTTGGTGGAGTCAAAATGTTTGAATTTCTGTTTGCTTAAATTTAATATGTAACCAACAACAACAAAAGGGAATACACAATGAATATTTGACCTGAAAGCATTTCCTCTAACTTCTAGCCTCAGAAGAAAAACTCTCCCTGCTTTCCTGAAATACATTTTCTGTTAAACCATTATTTCTTTTTAGTTGGCTAGAACTCTGTTAACAAGTAGTGACCACTCCTTATCTGTTTGTATGGTGTACATACCCTGCTACTTTTGGAGGAAAAAAAGAAGATGAAAAAAAAAAAATTCTAAAGCCTTACCTTGCAGAATTTATTTAAAAAAAATATTTATTATTTACAAGATGGTTCTCTTAAGCTGGCAAGCCTTTTGTTCATCTCTTGTTTTTCCGCTTCGCAACATTTTGGGTTCCAGTATTTTATTTATGTATTTTTTATTGCTATTTAAATTCCACTCTGGAGAAATAAACATACACCATGCCTTTATCCTGACTAATCTGTTGGGAGAAATAAACATCTTAGGTGCATTATACTTCTTCTACACAGAGAAGAAAATTATCTGGAATTCAAGTTGAGGAATGAGATTTTTATTTCCAGCAGTGATGACTACAGCATTGTGGAGGTATGGTGAACTGCTTCTGTTGTTAGACTGAACTAGAGGTTGTAAAATACTAGAATCTCTTTGTGGCTTTTGAGGCTAGCAGGTAAGTGATACCTTTTCTGCTGTCAGGATCCAAGATTTCAGTCACTATCTACACTCATGTCCTCCAGATGGTGCTGGCCATATTATACCTGTGTTTGAATGCCTATTTGTTCCCCTGCCTGCATACCATAAGGAGTCTCTTTCTTGAAGGTGTTTTCCAAAACCGGTAGCTTGAAGTCAGATTCTCCACCAATGTAAAGCTGCACTGCTCTGCAGATTTTTACCTCTGCTTCAGTGTGGCCTTATGAATCATCACCAATGTTACTGAACATTAGAAAAACAAAACAACATTGAAAGCTTGGTGAAAAACTAGAGGTGTTTTACTATGCAACTTTGTGGTGTTCAGACCTGCTTGAGACTCTTGGTATTTAAAGCAGAGCCAGTGTGTGAAAAACTGCTAGGTTGTGTATAGCATTAATATTGAAAATATACTATATACTTTGAATTATGAGGCACTGGAATGTGATCCCAAACCTAATCCAAACATTTTCTCATCCAGCAATTCTGACTTGGAAAAGTTAATCATAAGGAAACAACTCCCGAAATGGACTCAGCCAGTATCTGTCCTCTCAATAGGTTATACTGATGGTGTGAGACGTGATGTTGGCAGGATTTACTTTATGTGTCTTAGTGCTCTGATTGAGAGTAAATAACTCCTTCCTCCTTCTTTGTTGGGTGGACCAGAAGAAAATGAAGCAAGGAGTCATAAAGGCAACATTGTAGTTCAGATAAACATGCACAGAAAACAAGTCCTTTTCAATTAATAAAGTCGGCATGAAGGAAAAATCTCCAACCAAGTAATGTGATCCTTTATATTCTCCTCCTCCTTCATGTCTCTTTTTCCAATTTCTGCTACTCCACAGTACAGATTGGAGTTTTCTTTTTTCACTTGTCTTGACTTCCCTTTTATTTTGTCATTTATATATCGAAATTCTTTTTTGTTTCTTCATTGGAAACTCCATTTCTGTTTTCCTCTGGTCTCAATCTCCCTGTCTTTTCTTTATTTCCATTAATGGAGCATGTCTTACTCTCAGCTTTTGCCCATTCACTCATCCAGACCTGGCTTCAAGTGTTCCTTTTCCCTCTGCTGAGGACATAGAAGATCCCTAGGGATACCTTTGCCTGTTCCTTTATCCTGCAGATACTATTGTGTTTCTACCTGTTCACAGCCCTTTTCAAGCCGTTGCGTATAATTTGTGTTATGCTCTTTATATGTTCATGCAATCTTTGACTTTACCTGGCCTCTTTGAACATAGCTGTCCACCGTTCTGCATCCTGTGCAACTGGCTCACCTTCCTGTTGAAGCAGCTGTTGGAGGAAATCTGAACTGTGCCAGCTTTGGTATGTTTTAGTTAGAATGGAAATACTTTTCAAGAAATACATAGGAAGCATTTGGGAAATAAAGCTCATTTCACCCAATATTGCTCACAAGTGCTGTTTCTCACTGCCAAAAAAGTGGGACCTGAACTCCAAAGCAGGCCTTTCAAGATCTGGCATCGGATCTTATATCAGTACTCTGAGGAGCAGTCATAATTATGCTTTACAGTGCTGCAAGGAAGTTACTCAGTTTGGACCAGCGAGGTCAACTCCTCATGGAGTTCAAACAAAATCTATAAAGAAACACTGTCTACTTAACATTAGCTCCACAACGTTTCCCAAGTTAAAAAATCATAAGTGTCTTGGCTGTGCATCTGAATGAGGATGAGAAAAATACAGTTTTAAAAGAAGGTTGTTTTTTTTAAAATTTAAAAAGAAATTCTTTCTTTCTATGTCTATGTTATAGTTATTAAACTGTGATAAGCTGATCTCATTTGCACTGAATTAGGTTCAGTTGAAACTTTCACTTAAACAGTTAAACAGATTTTGTGTTGGCAGCAGTTATAATAATTCCCAGAAAGGAGGATCTGAAGCAAAGCCCAATGTGTAATAATTTCAAGCAACTGTTTTAAGAAGTCCCAATCTCCTTTCTAATCTATAAAACAGATTCCTTGTGACATTTTTATATAACTGAAATTTCCTTTCTTAAAAAAAAAAAAAAATCTAGGAATAAATTACCTTTTTCACCTTGAACCAGAAATCACTGAGCAGGAAAAGAGAATGGGCATATTGTATGCTGCAAAAGTAAAATTTCTGTGTACACACATAATTACTTGGCTAAAAGTGTGAAAATAAGACAGTATAAAGCTCTTTTCAGCCTTATACTCAAATGCCCATTTCCATCTCAGTTTCATATTTGCACTGTCTTTAGAGGCAAATTATTCTTTTACATACAGTAGGTGAACTCTATCTGTGTTCAGGAGGCTAATATAAGGACTGTTTTACACACTAAACCCTGTCTAAACCCACACTCTGGCCAAGGAATTTAATCATTAGATATTTTGTTTGCCTGGTGAGTTTTACCTTCAATTGCTATTGTGTTTATAGTAGAATGAAATTTTGTATTCCCTCTACAGCAAAGTACATGAAAGAACACAGATTATACAATATTTAAAGTATTTAAACCTATTCTTTCTGTAAAGTAATAAGAATAAGAAAAAAAGGAAAATAATATAGCTGCTTCTGAGCTACAGGCTGAGGTTACGCAGTCCATGTAGATTAGTAAATATATGTTGGAAGTGATTTTGAAGAGTTTTGCTAATACTCTTGTGATGACCTTTTTGAATAGTTAAAAGACAGGAATAGTTTAGTATATTGAAAAGTGTTTTTTTTTAAAAATTAATAGCATCTTACTTATTTTTTTAATGTAATTTGAGATTAATGCTTCTTACCAGCATGATGACATTCTGATTTTAACTGCAACTGAAGATAATCATTATCTGGTGACAGAAATTACTCCTATCATAGAATCGTAGAATCATAGAATGGTTTAGGTTGGAAGAGACCTCAAAGATCATCCAGTTCCAACCCCCTGCCATAGGCAGGGACACCTCCCACTAGATCAGGTCACTCAAGACCTCATCCAGCCTGGCCTT
>VWZI01016912.1:138408-174009 GCA_013396835.1 Psilopogon haemacephalus | reverse complement strand
CCCTCCACGAACACTAATTTTAATAATAATTGCTTCTTCGCACAGTCATGGGAACATTATACAAATGAATAACTAGATCTAGAAATAGCTAACAATAACACAACATTAATTGAATTGAACTGGAAGAGAGGTTCTGGCAGTCAATTCTACCACTTGTCCAATAGGCGGATTCAGAAGGCTAGGATTCAATTAAGAGTTTACAGAATTTTGATAAAGAGGCTTTGAGTATTCACAAAAATTATCTCCCAACTCACAGGGCTAGCTACAGCTTCAGAAAGTAACAAAACACTTTCAGGGAGTTCTGTTGATGTCTTATGAGCTGTTGAGGCTTCTGATTCTTCCCAGGCTTCACAGGATGCTGGGGAAAAATGTAGATGATCTCTGACCTAGTCCTGATTTCTTTGGCCGATCTGTGTGTCCCTTCCAGGGTTCCTTGTCTTGGCAGGCATAGGCAGGATGTTTCACAATGTGCAGTCTTGGCATAGATGTTATGCTGGTTAGGCAGGCCCATTACGTGGAAGCATTTAAAGCCCATTCCTGGTAAACCTGAGGCAGGCAGTTTCCAGGCAGTTCAGGCCCAAAGCATCAGGGCTTCTTATTATGCAGCAGAGCTAGCTTATAGCTTAGCATAGCATGGCAGGACGCACTGATGCAGTAACACTGCCAGAAGCAGAGGGAACATGATAAGGCAGGGACAATGGCAGCAGCAGCAGCAGCAAGCAAGCAAGCAATACAATGGCAAAGCACATTGTATTACCTGCTCATCTCTTAATTCTATTAATACAGCCCGAGACTAATGGGCCTTTGGACACAGAATAGCTAATCAGAATGGCAGTTAACCAAGCTTAACCATATTAGGTGAAGCCACAGGCTTACTCTACCCAAATTTGGGAAACCATAAGCCTTACACAAGTCAGGCATAAGCCAAGTGTATGTACCTTGTTTACCAAATGATGTAAATAGGAGTAAAACAAGTCTGGTCAAGCCAGGGTCCTTAGATTCAGTGGCTCCAGGTTCTGTCCTCTTTGCTACTGTTGCTTCTCCCCACAACAGTGAGAGGAAGAGCAGAAGAACATGTCTGGGCAAGCCAGGACATGTGTAAGCCTATTTTGGCCTATTCAGGCCTACCATGACAATTTTGTAGTGAAAAATGGGTAATGAGAGACTGAAAAATTATGTGGTCTGTGTGGAAAGAGTAATGGAAGAATACAGTATGTTAGCTGGGCAGATTAAAAAGCAGTGCAGGTCACATATTCAGTTCTTTGCCCTTAGGGCACTTTGTCCATTCTATTGGTAGCTTAATACTAACATCAAAGGTTTCAAGTCTGGAAAGCCCCTTGATTGCAAAGAAAAAGTGAGGTCTGGAATACTGGACTATGGAACTCAATAAATACTTTCTTCCAAATCTTACAAAGTGATTTTTTTTTTTCCTGTTTAAGGACTGAGAACCATTGTAGAGATTTTGAAATTCTATAGCAACTGTGGGACAGCAAAAAAGAGTTTCCAACTGTTGATGGATTTTTAATTGTTTTCTTGGCTGACTGTAATCTGAATTTGTACTCTCTTAGAAGGACTTAGCATCAACAGCAATTATACATCATCAATTCTTTAAAAACAAAGTGGAAAAAATAAATTTCTGAATTTTCCAAGGAATCTGTAAAAGTCAGCATGAAATTTTGTTCCATTCCGTAAAACATTTCCAAGGCTAACCAAGTAAGGAACTGGACAGCTAGAAGAGTGAAAAATTCCATGGATGCTGAGGCCATGGGCTCCAAGAAATCTGCCTTACAACCTTCCTATAGCCATCACATCTGGATGCCTAGAGAGCTCAGGATCCTAAATGTTAAGCAGCCAGGAGACTGAAAACGCAGGTCCCCTAGGAAAAAGTATACTAGGAGTAGTTTAAACTAGGCCTCCCAACATGTCTCTCCAACCTTAGGGGAGAGGTGTAAACCCGTGAAAGCTTGTGGTCCCAAGAGATCAATACCCAGTTTCCAGGTTCCCAGATCAGATAGTTAAGGAAATGGGCACGAGGACAGTGGGCCTGCTGGGGTGCAATGAGAATCTGATAAGTGTTCTGCTTTCATTCAGTCTTCATCTCCAGAGCAAAAGTGCTCTGAGCAGCTGTAACATTTCTGCTGGTGCTATCCTTTAAGATAATTTTATTTTGAGCTATAAAAGCTAAATGATGAGCCTATGCAGATTTTGGTCTGACAGTTACAAACTAAAATAGAGAAAAACTGGAAACTTTTCTCAAAGAGTGCATTTCTGTCTTGACCATGTGTGTAGGTTTCACCGCCAAAATCAGGTTAGCATTTAATGACATTAGCACTACACTAACAATGGAAGATATTTCTGCTCTATATCAGTAAAGGTGAGACTGGAGGACGGAGACCAGGGCTCACACCATGAAAGCTTTGAATAATTACTTGCATACCATTGTTAAGTATTAAAATAATTACACTGCATACACCAGATTTAAACAACTGTGCTGTGTTTTCAGGTTGAAAGTTTAAAAGTGTATCCCTGTTTCAGTATCTGTCAGAATGGCAATGTCAATTATCAGTTGTGTTCCTCTCAAGAAAGCAGGTTGTGTCAAGTCATTTTCACAAAGTACTTTGAGATATTTCTATGGGATGTTATAATATATTCTACTTCATCTATTGTGTTGTCTTGCACAGAAAACTCATCATTTATAATAAAAAATACTTGTATGAATAGTAGCTGCCACTACTTGGACCATTTATGTCTAGTGGTCATTCAGTTTGCTTTGGGATTGTGAAGTCACTATGCTCTATTTATTCTTTGGCTTCTGGTATTTTTTGCTGCTCCAGCCTATTTTTTATTTTTATTATGTTTTCATCCCAGCAGACTGCAAGACAAATTCTGTGAATTCATCAGGTTATAATGGATGGCCAAGAATGATTAATGTCATGTGTTAGTTTTGGAGTGGTTTTGGATGTAGATATATTGCAGACTGTGATGTTTAGTGGAATTTTAGATTGAAGTGCAGCCTATCCATGTCCTCCACATATTGTTTGATGGTTGCAGCTGATTAATCACATCTATTTGAGCTGTCACATTATGGGGATTTGAACAAATCATGGACTTTTCCCTACTTTCTTCTTTTTGTATGGCCACAGAACAAAAATATATTTGAACAAAATGTTCATTCTGTCCTCTACATCTGTGAAAGGCAAGATTAATTGACTGCTTGTTATTAATACATTTCAAGTTGGACAAGTCTAATAACTAATCTTATTTTGTAGGCTTTACCTATTCTATTAAGGCCAAAACCTGCAGTCTTTGTTTCCTTAAGGATCCTCATTGAACTTTATGGAGATATTGACATAATTGAATAAATTATATCAGGTTTGTAGGCAAAATTGTGAGTATAGAAGGTGCCTGTGGTTCAGGCAAAGCACTCTGTGCAAGCTGATGGCTCCATTTTCATATTTCTGATTTTTTTTTTTCTCTTAACATATATTTAGGTCTGATAAGTGTTTATGTGGAACCATGAGTGAGTGCTTTTCACTATAGTTAGATCCTACTGTTATTGACTCAGGCAGGGATCCTTTTGTTTGTTTATCATTTATGAGATCAGAGGAACAAGCAGTGGAAGAATTTTGTAGAACAAGGAAAATTATGCATCAAAATTTCCTTATGTTTGCTCCTTTCAGTAATTGTCTGTTTCTATATTTAAATGTCTTAACATCAGTGATCTCTATATGGTTTGTTGAGCCCTTCAGCTCCTATTGACACCTGTGGTACTACAGAATCATAGAATGCTTTAGTTTGGAAGGGGCCTCAAAGATCATCTAGTTCCAACCCCCTGCCATAGTCAAGGACACCTCCCACAAGAACAGGTCACTCAAACTCTGGATATAAATGTCTCCCACTAGCCTGCTTTTACATGTTGGGTATAGAAACTCAGTTTTAGACACATTTGTAAAACTCAAGAATCCAAATATTGACAATATGTCAAGTCAGATTTTTGTTTAATTCTCTCTATGTATTTAATATTTCTGTTTCTCACAGCACATTGCTTAGGAACATAACACAGGCCTTCTGTCATGGCATCAGCCCTACTGGCTACAGGCAATATTAATGATAAGGTTCACACAGAGCTTTTGAAGTCTGCCCTAGTGGCCCTTTAGCATAGATATTTTTAAATCCTGGGAAGGAACATATTGTAAAAGACCCTAAAGGGCATTTGCATTCTTATCATAAGGAAAATGTTAGGTTTATTCTGGGTTTAGTAGCTATATGTAGAAATATCCACTACTGTAGTGTGACATGCTACTTAATTTTCACATGGCTGGCAGTGTGAACACATGGAAAAAGAAGGGCAAAAGAAAAATTAGCAATTAAAACAACAAATTCTTTACATTCAGTGAAGGATTTTATGGTTACTGTCATTTTTTCATATATCCATTTTTCACAACCAAAAAGACCTATTCTGGAATATAGTTAAGCATAGCTTTGCAACATGGCCTTACAGTACTAAAGTTTATTTAACATATGTATTATAGAACATTGTTAATTTGCAGAAGACAAAATAAAAAATATTTTTTAATTCAAAATATTTTTGTGATATCCCAAGTTTATCACCTTGAGTCTCTGGTAAGCTATTTCAGTGTCCTTTGAATCTACGTATATAATTAGTTACTTGATTAGGCCCTTGTATTTCTGTATTGGTCTGAAAATGATCTGCTCATGCACAGACACTTTCTTGTCTGAAATTCCAAGATATTTTTCCCATGAACATGGTATAAGCAGAACCTGCAGAATAAACAGATTAATTTTCTTTCCTGCCCTCAGGATATATCTGCATTCCTAGTCTGTTCCCTGAATAATATATTAAGGTCTTTTTGACACAGCCTGTAGTCCCTGTAATCCCATTCTATTTTTGGATCTCAAGCATTGCTAAAGTTTAAGAACAGTCATCACAAACAACATCAGCAGCCTGTGATATATATTGCTCTAAATTCAAATGAAATCACATTTAAAAAATATTTTCCTTAGATATTTATGTCTTTCTATTTTACAGACAAAAGGTGATAGATTATTTTATAATAGAACGTGAAATGCCCTCCTCAGAGAGTCTGACTTTATGCTCTCTTTATTTAAATTGATCATGTTGAAAAGAATGATAGATGGTAGAGGTCATATTTACTGATCTACCAGAGGTTTTTGATGGCTAGTTATGATGTGCAAAATGAAATTTTAATGACTTTTCAGGTTCAAAAGGATATTGGAAAAGAACAGATTATTTGTACTGGAAGAGCTTTACTCCCGGTTTCTATGAAACACATCTTCACCAATGCTCCCCAACCCAGGATAAAACATTTTGTTTGGCCTATTTTATACACTATCTCCTACATATTAATGATCACCTATGCTTTTCTACAACCTGTGTATTATATAAAGACACAGACTTTGTCTAGGTTATTGCCTGTCTTAAGGCTCAACATATTTAAGGGAAGTAATTCTTAGATGATGCAGATGTGGTTTCCAAGAAATTGTCAGGTTGTATATGTTGCTCAGCATTTTAGTTGGCTATTGCTAAGTAAATGGATTTGAGCATAGTGACTAGAATATCTTTGAGTTCATATGGATTTGCAGTCATGAGCAAACATTTGGAAAATGATTTGGAATATTTTTATTTTTTAATGTCCTATTTGACAAACATTGGAGGTCTTTGATTTTAAGAAACTGCATTCTATGGAAATTATAGAAAGCATGGGCCTATAAAAGCATTTCCAAAGGGCAGGCAAGGTGCTTATTAGCATTGAAATTATTTGCTGTTGGTTTTGCCTAAGAATTATTTTTTAAACTACTGATTATAAATGCAAAATTGTACGGCAATATTTCTGTAAAGACAAATGACATATTTCACATCTGCTCTTACATACGAAATCCAGCTCCCTTTCTGCCTTCACACTGAAACTCACACTTTCTCTCTGTGAGTGTTTGAAATCAAGGCAAAAGAAAAACAAAAGACACAGTAAGTCAGACTCTAAAGCATTGAGATCAGCAAATTATCTTCAAAGAAAGAACCTGAATTATTTGATTCCTTCAAGTCATTAATTTTGGTTTAATCTGTTGAAAATCCTGCAGTTCCATGAAGTCATAGAATGTATTAATTGACTAAGAGTCTATAAATATTCATAAGTTAATTTGTGTGTATATGAACTTGGGAATGAGGAAAAAAAAAAGGTAGTTTGTTGCTATATTTTCATGAAACACTAGATTTTTAAGATGTTAGAAAACTCAAAGGTCAATGCTTAGTTAAATCCCAAAAATTAACAGTAAGAACCACAAGTTGCATCTGCTTTCTACTCAGTATAGTTGGAGTGACTTGCTAGTGGCTTGGCTTTATCCCTTTGGGATTTTTGTTCTGTTTCCAAACCTACTGCACAACCTCACGGTTTGAACTATACCAGGCCCCAGACAATATTAACTCCAACTTCTGAGCAGAGAAGTTGATATTGTATAAGAACATATTGCAATCTCCATATAGACAGTACCTCATCAGTCTTAAAAGGAAGGATATGTTGTGACGATTGACCTAGGAAAAGATAAAATAATTTTTAAAATAAACCAGGAATTGATGAAAACTAACTGGGTGTGTGAACTCTAAAGCCCATTATACCTTACAGAAATGACAGCATACATTGGAATTACTCTCTGTAAACTCAAGACTCATGTTTATCCTTTAAATGCAACTGATGTGACCAAAGAAGGATTAAACATGTCTTGTGTTATTGTTTCAGATGTTCTGGACTGAATTATCTTTTGGTAACACTGAGATTTATGAGGAGTCTTTGGTGTCATTTACTTGATGACTTGCTTAGTAAATACCTTAGTTCTTTCCTTATGTACTTCTAATTACACTGTCAACAACAATACTCTAGGAGATACCTAAAGATAAGGACATTTTTTTTTGGGTCAGCATAGTGCTTCAGGGAAAAGAAAACTGCAGCTTTGTTTACGGTCCATCTTGGTTCTGCCATGATCAGCATTAAAAGTTCTGGCAACTTCAAAAAGAAAAAATGAGAAAATCTTTGGTTTAATCTTGTTATTCAATACAAAAAATGCCAAGTTTTAAATTAATGCATGAACATCTTTAGGCTGGAACTTGTTGGCTAATGGCAGTGAAATATTTTTCATTGGCAAATGCCATTTGGGAAATGTCTTATTAATAGCCCAAAGTTTTAATGGACATGTATACTTGTAGATGAAGCCTTCTTGGATAAGATTTCTGAATCAGGTGAGAACAAGAATAATGGCACAAGATGTTACCATAACATATTCAATAGGTTCCTAACCTGGACAACGTAGAGCCTGGAATACTTCAGTATAAGTCTCTACTTCCATTGCGAGAAGGCATATGAACTCTCTTATTTCCCAGGTTTTTGTTTCTTTTTCTTCTAATTTTTTTCCTTCATAAATTTTGGATATCAGGGAGAAGAGTTTGGCCAAATGGAGCAAGATGTAGGTCTCGCTTGTTTGCCCTGCACCAATGCCTCAGAAAGGATCCCTTCTGAACAGAGGCAAAGAGGCACAGCACTTCAAAGAGGTGAATGCTACTGTTCGCTCTGCCCCCATCCTTCCATCCACACTCAGGATACTGCTTCCCAACTGCTAAATCAACAGCTTTAGTGCTTAAAGCTGAAGGCTGTTCTTATGCTCAGAGGTAAGAAGATAAGCAAATATTTCTGTGACAGAAATGTCTATACTCCCCAGCTTTGTTCTCAGCTCACAGTTAAGGGATCAGTCTACCTGACATGTAGGTGACTTATATTTGTGCCATGATAAGTTGTTTTGATTTTTGGCTTCGTGCCATCTTTTTCCGTTATTGAGACTTTCTATTTTCCATTTATTTTTCTGTTTCAGGATTGAATAAGAATACTTTGCAGATATTTAATCCTAGAAACATAGCATGACAGATATAGTGCAGTGCTTTAGGATTTACATGTCTTTGTACTTGAGATGTCTTTTATAAATTTCCTATTAGGTACAAATTCAGAGCCTAAGCACAACACTCTCCTCTGTGGTGAGGTATCACTTTACTATTCAGTTGGCTTTAAACACCTTGTGAGCTCTATCCTCTTCAGGTCTGTCTCTTTATGAATAAGGCCAGGTGTGTCATCAAGTGCCATCTTGTAGTGCACTTGTGCAGCAAAACAAAAAACCCTACTTTTTTGTTTTGTTATAGATCACAGAATCACAGAAACATTCCAGTGGGAAAAGACCCCTGGAATCACCAAGTCCAACTGATATCCCTACTCTAGAAAGTTCACCCTTAAACCATATTCTCAAGTACCACATCCAAGTGACTTTTACATGCATCCGGGCTTGGTGACTCAACCACTTCCCTAGGCAGCTCATTCCAATGCCTGACCACTCTTTCTGTGAAAAAATGTTTCCTGATGTCCAGTCTAAACCTACCCAGTCAGAGCTTGAGGCCATTCCCTCTTGTTCTATCACTATTTACCTCCGAGAAGAGATCATCAGCAACCTCTCCTTAACATCCTTTCAGGTAGCTCCAGATGGCTATCAGGTCTCCCCTCATCCTTCTCTTCTTCAAACTATCCCCAGCTCCCTCAGTTGCTCTTCATAAGATTTGCTCTCCAGGCCCTTCATGAGCTTCATTGCCCTTCTCTGCATTTGCTCCAGCACCTCCACATCCTTCTTGTAATGAGGTGCCTAAAACTGAACATGATACTTGAGGTGCAGTCTCACCAGTGCAAGTTAGAGAAAGACCCCAACTAGATTAGTTTTTCTAATGCAAGTATTGGGGCAAAGATGACATGCTGGGAAAAGGTAAGACCAGCTTCCTTTCCCTCATTTTCACCAGCCCATTGTCTCTCTAAAATAATAAATGAGCCTGAAGACTGGTGCAAAGAATGGTTAGTAACATACCTGCCTAAAATATTTGAGTGTTAATACTGTGACCCGGCTCAGAACAGGAACCTGGACACAAGCACTGTTGAGTTTTCTCTTGGCTGTGAAGCACAGCTACTTCTAGACTCTTGGCAGCTCATTTGGACCATTTGTCTCAGTTCCCCTTGGTAATAAGCCATTCTCCAGTGCTGTTAGGAGAGCTTGTGTAATTGATGTTTGGAAAGCAACAGAGATCGTAATTGCACAGTTCGTATTTGTCATTGGAATAAATTGAGTGATTTTCTGAAGCAATAAAGCAGAGTTTGGCTTTATGCTTTCAACCTGTATTTAAAAGGTGAAAGAAAATCCCCATAGTAAGATGTTCCTGAAAACTTGCCTACACGGTACCTGCTGCCTATTTTGTAGCATATGAGAAACAGGTTTGACACTTACATGTGGATACCTTTCACCTACATATTGGGAGTTGAATTAATAACTGTCTTCCTACTGACCTCATGGACTGATGGGTGAAATATTAGTAGAATATGCACTCATTCTCTAAAAAACTTTCAACAGGAAACTTATGCCTATATTGCAATATTTAAGGAGCAAAATTTGTGGGCCTCACTCTATATAGTTTCCATGTTACACAAGAGGAACAGAGTGTCTCTCTTGGACCTTGGACTTCTGACATGAGCTTCAGAAGAGGCATTCAAGTTAAAGGGAGACATATCTTAGACAACTAAATCTTATGTTTAGTCTATTCTGTTTAGTAAATTTGGCTTAATTGAGAAAATCAATTAATGTAGCTTGTAGCTGATCCTGAAGAAGGCACACTACACAGAAATACAAAAGAACATCAATACAGAGAGGAAGTGCATTTTTACATCATAAAATGAAGATGTACACCAAAATCACATCATATAAATAATGCATTTATTTTTCTCTTTCTCCTTCTCTAAACCGACTACTTGCAAGTGCATGTTGATTGCTGTTTGAATATCAGTAGTATTTTGTTCGCAAAGCCAAGTCCAAATACTACTTTCCCCCTGCTCTCTTGTCTCCACTGTCTGTGTCAGAAATGACACTTTTGCAAAAAATGTACACATGGGACCATATAAAGAAGTTTATAAAGAAGCAAGTAAATTTACATGACTTTTTTTTATATATAAACTAGGTAAAGGTTATATGTAGTGGGCCTATTTACTCCAGATACTAGTTAATCTCATCATGCAAACAGTGTAATGCTGAGAAGCTGAGTCATTGAGGAAATGGGGCAGGTTTAGAAAACTGATCCCTTGCCATTGACGTACATGAGAGAATATAAATGTTTTTGTTTTACGGGAATAGAACATCTTAATGAAAGGAGTCGGAAGGAAATCCAACACAATCAGTAGTACACATCACATTCATTTTTGGTGTGGCTGTCCAACACGTACCAGTTATGTTAATTATAATTCAAGTGCACCATTCAGGACATGTTCTGTTACCTATTAAAAATGGTATGTCCTAAGATGCACCCCTCCCACTTTGTCTCTGGTTGAATAAACCAGGAAAATTAGGTCACCGGGTAGCAAAGACCACAACTACGTCCTCTTATGTGCCTGCCTGTGAAAAATGCAGTCTTATGACACTGCACTTCTACCAGCTGAGGGTTTCACGCTTGCCAACAGGCTGAAGGCATAAACAGACTTTCCTGGGAGGAGATAGTAATACCAGCAGCAGTTAGTAGACAGTTTTCTGAATGGAACAGCCAATGTGATTTTTGAAATATGAATAGCAGTCATTAATAAAATGCTAATTCTTCTTTCTCTATATATGCTCTGAGGGATTTTGCAGCAAAAGAAAGAGAAACAAAATAGTGACACTCCTAACAAAGTCACTGGGAGGCTTCAACAGCATGCAGTTTTAGCCCCACTTAATGTAGAACCTAAACATATACATGAAGTCCACTTTCTTTGGAAGGGGCAATTGGAAAGTGTAGCATTCCTTAACGTGCTTATGGGCAGTTCTTCCCCAAACCAGTACGTTTGCAGTCACAGGATGTGTAGTAACCATTTTCAGCTTCCTCAGCTAGATATTGGTTGAGAATTTTGCACTGCCACTTGAAGCAGCAGAATTATAGATTTACAGCAGAATCATACATTCGTAGAATGGTTTGAGTTGGAAGACACATTAAAGATCATCTAGGTCCACCCCTCTGCCATGGGCAGGGATATCTTCTACTAGACCAGATTGCTCCACACCCTGTCTGACTTGGCCTTGAACCTCCCTAGGCAAACTGTTCCAGTATCTCACTACCTTCACTGTAAAGATTTTCTTCCTAATCTCCAGTTGAAATCTACCTTTCCAAAGCTTCAGTCCATTCCCTCTCACCCTACCACTGCAAGCTCTTGTAAAAAGCTCCCACCCAGCCTTCTTTTAGGTACCTGTTAGGCTCCCCAGAGCTTTCTCTTTTCCAAGCTGAGCAGCCCCCACTCACACAGCCTGTCATCCAGCCCTCTGATCATCTTCAAGACCCTCCTTTGAACCCACTCCAGCAGTTCAATGTCCTTCTTGTGTTGGGGGCACCACAACTGGATGCAGTACTCCAGGTGGGGTCTCATGAGAGCAGAGAGGCAGAATCACCTCCATCAACCTGCTGGTCATGCTGCTTTAGATGCAGTACAGGATATGGTTGGGCTTCTAGGCTGGAAGTGCATGTGGCCAGCTCATGTTGAGTTTTTCTTTATCTGACACCCTCAAGTCCTCCTCAAGACTGCTTTTTAGCCATTGTCCACTCAGCCTATATTTGTGCTTGGGATTGCCCTTACTCAGGTGGAGAACCTTGCACTTGACATGGGCCCACCCCTCAAGGCTGTCCAAGTCCCTCTGAATGGAATCCCTTCCCTCCAGCTTGTCAACCAGACCACACAGCTTGGTGTCATCTGCAAACTTGCTGAGGGTGCTCTCAATGCCAGTGTTCATATTGCTGACAATGTCAAACAGCACAGGTCCCAGTACAAGCCCTGAGGGATGTCACTCATCACTGATCTCCATTTGAACACTCTCCATTTGACTGCAATTCTTGAGTGTGACCATCCAGCCAGTTCCTTATCCAGTGAGTATTCCATCCCTCAAGTTCATGGTTTTCCAATTTATTGACCAGGATGCCATGTAGGACAGTGTCAAATGCTTTACACAAGTCCATGTGTTTATGTGCTGAATTGCCACAAGATGAAAGATAAAGAAGAAAAAGTTTAGCTTGGCAAAAGCCCCCCATCCTTCTATGAGTTGAGATAAAATACACTTTACAAGAATGGATAAGGATCGATTTTGCTTAAGGACTTTATACCATATCTCTCCTTAATTCTTTCTATTTGCAAGGGCTTAATTTTAAAGCTCTGAAAATTACCTTGAAGGATTTTTTTTCTCCTCTTCATATAGTAGTGGGAAAAACAACCAAAATGTCTCAGTGGCTTGACAGAGTGAGACAACTTGAAACTGCTGAAAATGCTTTCCAAAATAAAGGATTTTCCCCCCAGTGCTTTGTACATCTCATTTCAAAACAAAAATATGCCAAAAAATGAACACCCCCTTCCCTAAAAACCAAAAAACAGAAAAGAACAAAGAATAGCAGCAGCAACAACAAAAATACCCTGAACAAAAGGATTTTTTCCTTCTCTATTTTGTAGAATTACTTTTTTTTTTTGTTATCTGTATCCTGTTCCATACTGTACAGTATCAAACTCTAGGTAATTTTAGATTAAGTTTTATCAAAATAGATATCTATACCTGATGCTCTTGTCCAAGCTTGTGCATGGAAATCTTTTTCTCCTTTAACTGCTCCAAAATATGATTAGGCTGCTAAGTGAAGAGGGTAAGGTTTGCATGAGGACCTTGTTGTGAAATATTCACGATTGAAGGAAAACTGAGATTGTGATTGTGATTGTGGCTTTCAAGTGGGTTTCAACTCTTCTGTCACTTTATAGACTGTCATCAGTCAGAAGGCCAATGCCAGGCTGCCCCTCTCTACTGCCATGGTAATGATCCTGGACCTGCTGCTCCTGGATAGTATCTGACAGTGCTGGTAGAACTGCTTGCCAGATTTCTTTGTCCAGGTATAACATTGTGAGACAAAGGAGGACCTCTCATAAGGAGCAGAACAGAACTGAATTAAAGCTATGTAGCTATTAGCTATTAGAACAGCCAGTGATGCTGGCACACATATGTTAAAACTATAATGATTTATAAACCTTTTACTGTGATCTCGTTGACATTTGCAGGTGAGAGATTAGGCTTGAAACAATGCTATCTACTACTGATACTCAGAAAGGACTTCCCAAAGCAGCTCAACGCTTTGTGGACTCTAATGAGAACAGTTTGGGGAAAGCCGAACTTGTATTGTGCTCTGAGAGCCTCATCCAAAGTTCATGTAAGTCACTGAAAAAAAAAAAAGGTATTCCCTTAGTTCCACCTTTTTGTCACTTTCCTTTTGATTCTTGATCTACATATTGTTCATACCATCCTTTTCAGTATTTAAAGAGAAAAGCTTTACAGGTTGTGTGTGCAAAAGAAGCCTATGGAAAAGCTGACTTTTAACCTGTTTGCAAATTAGCCCTGAGGGATGGATTTGCAAAGTAAATATGGAGACAGTATGTGGCTTTACAGATTTAAAGTTGTCATAATAATTGAGAAAAAATAGAAGAATGGATCAATGTAATGGATGAGAAAGGTTGTGCTCTTCTGGATATGAGCAGCAACAGCTGATAGTTTTTATGGAGTATCTGGCTCAGCAGAGCTTGCTCTACACTGCATGTGGAAATGTTTTCAAATACAGTTTTTTTGAACAGAGATTTCTCAGTAACATGAATCTTTAACTACATAGATGGACAGACAACATATATGTATATTTATTCTGTGTCTTTCAGTGATGCAGGTCTGCATAAGGTATTCTGGAATAAGATGGACACCAAAGGAACGAAACCAGAAACAATCTGTAGAAGAATTAGAGAATTTCTGGAAAAAAAAAAAGAAACAAATGCCCAACTACCTTGGCCTTGCAACTGCTGCATTTTACTGCAGGTCTTTTACATTGTACAATGTTTGCATAATGTGTTAAGTGATGCAGATAAAAACTGATGATTATTGTGCTAATGAGACAATATGGTTCTTCTGAACAGTGAAGCACTTAGACACTGGCTCTAACCTGAACATAAAAGCCTTTTCTTCAGTTTTAAATGTCTACAGAAGTATGAGTAAAGTACTGATCGATAAACTAAACTCCCTCTGAATTATTTTTCTGTTGAGATGGCTACGTTAATGTTATTTCACTACTCCAGTAATATCTCAAAAAAGATTTCTGCCCTACTGCACTGTTTATGGAACCACCCTACAGAAACACATCTCAGTTGTTACCTGCTTTTCCAGTCAGGGTTCCTGAGTTATTTAGCAGAAGCTGATATTGTGGTCAGTTTTGCAAGCCATGTACCAACTGGAGATACAAGAGGACCAATCAGGAAGGGTGAGAAGTGGAGAAATGGTGACCCAGGCTGCTGGTTTCATGCTGGTACTGAGCAGCAGTGGTTCTCACAGCTGGCACGGCTGTAGCTGCAGCAAGCACTGCATTTTGGGTACAGAAAGGAACTGATCCTTCCGTGTGTTTTGGTCTGCTGGAATGCAAAAGGCTTAATTAATCGTAGCTGAAAAGTGCTGACCTCTCCTGAGATTTACAAAATTTGCTTCTTCATCTGAATACTTTTCCCCTTAAATCTTCTTTTTTTTTTTTTTCCCCAACAGCATACACATTTTTCAATAACTAGTATTTTCCTTTGCATAGCTATATATATTCACTCTCTCCACGTGCTAAAGAACCACGTGCCCGAATGAAACCACACATACCATTCAAGTCAAAATACTCTCCTGTGTACATCTGTTTCTCATTAGTTTCACCCTCTGCTATACACATAGATTTTTCTTTAAGAAGTGTCATTACATTAGTTTGTATTACAGTATTATCTTTCCCTCAGCTGTGTACCAATACAGCGGCCAAGTACTTCACTTACAATTGTTTTTCTGAGGGCAGAATTACACCGTGACATTTGTATATAGCAGACGTTCATAACTATAAGTAGCATGTTTTGTGCAAATCTTGGAGATCAAATATTCTAAGCATAGTGGATATGTGATGTGATTTGTATCTGTATCTTCTTAGTATGCAAAAAGCTTCTCTGTGTGTATGCATGAGAGGAAAACGTGCAGTGCTTTCAGGCTGATAGGTCATCTATGTGTCTATGTGAGTCCTATATCTGCCCCCAGATCCCTCTTCATTGTAACTAATTTTAACACTTCAATTGTCTAAACGACTACACAATTGTGCCCACAAAATAAACTACGAGAGAAGCTTTTTGTAACTATTCTCAGTCTAATCATTTTATGAAATCTTAATTACTTAGAATGGGAAAAAACATTCCTGCATAATAACAAGTAGCTTAGAAATGTGTCCAAGGGAATCACCTAGATTAAGGGAAAAAGTTTACTGTTTGATGCAATAGCTGCAAATACAAAGAACAGTTATGGATTACTAATTGCAAAATATGTCTTAAACTCTGCAGGCCTTGAAAGTATATTGTAATTTATATTTCTGTGTGTACATTTGAACTTAGAGATGTTCATATCCAATTTAGTTGTGTTATGATTCTGCAAAATCTTGCTGATGATCTGCTTATTTTCCCTCCATGTGTATTGACCATTCATACTTCTGTGACTCATTAAGCTATTAACCTGCAAGTTCTGATTCATGTCACAGTGATTTAATATACAATCCTTGATTGCACAAGTCTATGAAATCACTTTGATAGAAACATGCCAGCTTTATTCACCTGTATACCCAGGTCAGTGATGTGTTAAACTGATTCTTGTGTTGCCTGTTGTCCTGGTAGGGCACAAATCCTGCCAAATTAGTTCAAACCCCTGCTCTCTTCCTCCTGTAGCAAGGTCTGGGGGCTGAAGGATGTGAACAAACAATGAGGGTTTGGCCCAAGAAAACCCTGAAGGCACATGACCAAGTCAGGTGTCTTGTGCTGTCCCTCAAATGTTAGGGTGGACACCTAGCTTTAGAACTTCGAATTCATTGGCCCAAACAATGGATGCTAATGCCTGTTGTCCAGTTTCACCCTTCAATATAGTGTATTTAAGGGGGTGATTTAGAGCTGTTGTACACCTTTTCCTGCTGCTTTTACCAGGACCAGAGGCTATTTGCACCTCTTTCACAGCAGCCACGTGTTTGCAGTGTATCATTGAAGATTTGTACCAGCAAACCTTTCCTCCTCCCCCCGGGACACTTTGTACCTATAGCATCTGTGAATATAGGCAAGGTTAGAATTCTCCCTGTTATCAGGTTCCCTGTTTACCAAGTTCTGACTGTTTAAACTCTTTAATTCTGTGTTTATTAATAACCTTTGTGTAATTGCCTCTTGTCAACCGAACATCCAAAGAATCTCAGGGAATTTTCCCGAATTTTTGAATATTAATAATTTAATAAAATAACTCATACAAATATTAATAACTCATATTATTAATGATCACAACACCCATTCATTCTGTGCAAACCTTTCATGATCTGTAGTCATTGGAATGCACTCCAAATAGCCAGGAACTGATTGCCATACTGGAGAAGGAAGAGCAACGAGAAGTGCAGTGTGCCTCCACAGCCCTTACCCCTATGGGCCTGTGGCTGCTTGACAGTTGGCTGCTTGGCCTGCTCCAGATCCTTGCCTAAACCTCAGCAAGATGCCCTTTGCTTCACCTTTATTTCAAGAAGTCTCCCAATATGGTGTGACTCAAGCTTTCACAGTCACCCAGAAGCTGCCCAGGGAAGAAGGGGAGAAGAAGGAAGCTGATTCTCATTTACTGCATCCCTGGCCCATCCCAGATGACAGCAGCAATGACAGGAATGCACATGGGTTAAGGATAGTTAGAGCTCAGTGTGCTAACTTTTCCCACCACTACCATGCCTCAGATGCCAAAAGACAGGAAAAGAAGTTACAGGATGTAATTATATTTGCCCTCCAATCTCCCAGGATGCAGGGAGGGAAGTCATGCTCCTGAATAATACAAAAACAGTGGAAGAAGACAGAAATATGCCCCGAGCATTATTACTCATACTGCCCTTTTGTGAAATAATGAGCTGGCCTTTAAACATAAAATCCAGGAAAGTCTTGATTTAAAACTTAATTAAAAATATAATACAGTAAGTAACAGTGACACAATGCATGATGTCGTTGTGTGATTAAATGCCCTGATTAGAGGATCATCTCCACAGTTTATTGTAGCATTATTCCTTGTAAATATAACAGGGAAAGATTGAAAGAAGACATCCTTAGAAAGTTTTTATTTAGGGCAACAATTTATATTTTTTTTTTCTGTGGATTTGATTAATGGGTGTATTTGGATCTATATTTTTGTGAAACCAAAAGGAATGTATTCTTAGAAACATTCTAGTGGAAATTTTGAATATAGGCCATTGCAAGTTATTTCAGGTCAGTTTGTGGTCTGCTTTTAAAAAGAGAGAAAAAAAAACTTTGCAAAATGATTTTTAAAAATTCTGGTATTTTTTGTTTAAATCTCCTGAATGGACACTCAATGTGTTATTTGGAGATTTCCTTCAGGTTTATTAACTAGTAAAAAAAGAACACGTTTTTGCCAACAAAACTGAAGTTAAAAAATAATATTTTATCTTCACTGTGTATTTCTTCAGGAAAATATATATTTCTTTAAATAAACATGATAAACTGGGTGTGTTTGCCAGTGTTTTTAGGATGATTTATAATCTCTACTTTCTGCAGAAAAAAACCATTGCTCATGAAGGTTAGCATGTAAAAAGATCAAAGCAGGACTTCTTTTCCAGTCATCTGAGGAGTTAATCCTTAAGTCAGATAATGTCTTTATAACCACTGGACAGAACAAACTAGTTAAAGTTCCAAGTGAAATGTCAGCCTTTGGTTACCAAATTGCTGTAGTCTGCATTTTCGAGCTGAACGCATGAAATGACAAAACAATTTCAAATAGTTTCTTAAATACTTTTAAAATTTTTTCAGTATTTCAGTAGGTGGTGCCCTAAAACCATGCATAATGATGTGATGGCAAAATTCAATATAATAAAAACTAATAGCTTCCAATCCCAGTAACAGCAACATTCTGTCTTATTCTATTTTGTTCTGCAGTACAGAAAGTGATAAAAAATTAAGTCTTGAGAACTCATTTTCAGACTTTTGAGAGGGCTCTTGAAACACAGAAACTGCAGAATCTTGTAGGGCATTAGTCATTAGCCTGTAGCCTAAGACAGTTTTGTATAAATGTTTAAGAATCCTTCTGACTCTGCATGCCAATACTCATTCATTTCGCTGAGTAAAGAGATATGAGCAGGTTCAGCATTTGCTTGAAATGTGCTGACTCAGAAGTCTAAAAGATTTTGAACAAAGAGCATTCATTGTTATTCAAAATATCCAAGCAGACCGTGTGGCTTTTTACATATGGAAATAGAAGGAAATGGTAGTAGAGTGCTGCTAAAGGAGCAAAAGAGTCATAGGATCATTGAATGCCAGGGTTTGGAAGGGACCTCCAGAGATTATCTAGTCCAAATCCCCTGTCAAAGCAGGTTCACCTAGGGCAGGCCACACAGGAATGTATCCAGGTGGGTTTTGAAAGTCTTTAGAGAAGCAGACTCCACAACCTCTCTGGTAGCCTGTTCCAGTGCTCCATCACCCTCACAGTGAAGAATGTTCTCATGTTTGAGATGGAACTTCCTGTGTTCCTGCTTATACCCACTGCTCCTTGTTCTGTCACTGGGCACTACTTTCTTCACAGGAGACACGTTCAAGTTCTGCAATCATCCTCTATATTTAAAATTCAGTGAAGATCCACAGGCAAATGGATTAAATGCAGAGTATTCAGAAACTGCAGAGAAAGCAGGAGTGAAGTACCTGCATTTTCTTAGACACGTAGTTTGATATCTTGTTAAAAGTTCTTGAGTTAGCTTTAGTAGGGTCAAAATTTTATGAGTTCCTTCAGGAGCTGTGAAGCAAATTTGTGATTTTATGTAAAGAGTTTGATTAGTTTATTGAATTGCATGCTACTTTAAAGATCTCATTAGTTCAGCCCCTTTAGGAGGCAGATGGAAAGTGTGCTATTATCTAGGCCACTTCCTAGCTTCAGGATGACAAAATCAGCTTCTCCTGCAGGTTCTTATCCTTCTCAGAGGATAAATCTGCTGGGAAAGATCTGAAGATCATTTCCCCACATATTCTTGCAACTCCTCTGACCGTAATATACCCTCAACATGATACAGAAAGAGAGTTCCTGTGTGTTCCTGTGCATATTTGTGGGACTGTGGAGTGTGTTCCTGTGTATATGGTCCAAATGCATAAAGGTTTTGCAAAGACAAGCACCCAGTCGGTGGCTTCCAGAGAAAAGGATATAGTACATCAGAATCTTCTCGAGCATGCAACCTTTCCCAGCAGCTCCTTCTCAAATGTGTCCTTCCCCAGTCCCTGTATTTCCCTGAAGGCATTGCAGCCCAAAGATGCTTATATATAATTAAAAGGTGAGTGTCAGGAGGATGGGGTCAATATTTTTTTTCAGTGGTGCCCAGTGACAGGACAAGAGGTAACAAACACAAAGTTAAACATAGGAAGTTCCATCTAAATATAAGGAGGGACTTTGCTTTGAGGGTGATGGAGCACTGGAACAGGCTTCCCAGAGATGTGGTGAATCTCTGCCTGGATGCCATCCCATGTGTCCTGCTCTAGGTGAACTTGCTGTGGCAGGCGGGTTGGACTAAATGAGCTATAGAGGTCTCTTACAACCACTAATATTTTGTGATTCTGAGTTAGGTACCCCATGTAGTCACAAGTAGTGGAGATGAGATCCACATCAAAGACATGACTGCTCTGTTCAGAAGCTGAGTACACAGTGGCCTGGGACATTACAACACAGACAAAACATTCTTGACTCATTAACATTCTTTTCAGTTCCCTGCCAGTCAGTTTAAAAGTCAGTGCAAAGATTGCCCTCATCAGGTCATTCCAGACCTGGGAGGAATAGAGAAGCCTCTTGCTTTCTGCTGATTATCCTTGTCCTTTCTTTTATATTTAATCAACTGAATGCATATCACAGCATCATGCAGGAGTGAAGTGCCTGGCTTAAAGCTAAATGTTAGAACTAAGTGAAGCTGCATAACACAAAAGAACAAGGGTTATGCAGTTGTCATCTTGGTGATGGTGATGTCTGTCTGTAGGTGTGTTGCAAGTGCTAACATAAAAGAATCAAGTATTTGAAGACACCAGCATTACAACCCTGTATTACTGCCTTACATGACTGAAGAATATCTGCTAGACAATTAGGCCAATGCTGCTGTAGTGCACTTTTCCAGTTCTTAAGCTGCAAACTGTATAGATGTCCTCTTTGGCTGGAGAATCTTTATCCTGAAAAGCCCCTGATGCTCTCCTTGGCCACACATGGAACAGGCGATAAGCCTGGTGTCAGGGTGAGTTTCTTTTCTAGTTATCCTCTGACAACCTTGTTGACAGTAGATTTCTGTGCTGAACTTTCCATCTGCTGCACAATTGGTACGGTGGATTTTTGGGCTCCTGAGTGGGGGACAACACGTTTATGGCACCTAGATGGCTCAAAGCTGAGCATACTGCTGTGAAAGCACCATGTAGATCTGGTTAACCAGGCCAGCTTTTTGAAACAAAACAAAACAAAACAACCCCATAAAACCAAAGTATTTTATTTTATGGACTTTATTCTCATTTTTAAGCAACTGAATGTTACAAAATATCTTTTAATTTGATTTAAACAAAAAGTAAAATTTAAAATACACAGGGTGCAAATGAAAACTTTAGATCAAGCCAAAAGTATTAATAAAGTCCTTTTCTTAGAAATTTTGAAAGTTCTGGTTTTGATCCAATGGAAAAGAGTTTTCTCAGAACTGCCAGTGAACCAAGAAGTACTCAGATATGCCAAAGCTTTGGATTTAAAAAAAAGTGGATACGTATCTGAAAGAGAAATAAAATTAGCAGCTAATAAGATTACTTAGGAACAAAAGATGGCAAGGTACCAAGGGAATACCTGCGTGCTTCATGGAGCACTTAAAGAGTTGTAAACTTTTGTGCTGAAATGCTATGGGATCAGAAAGCAGCAGAATTGCATGTCCTTCCAATATCTAAGAGAAAGGAAAATGTGATGTTTTCTATGCCTGGATGTTTTTGTATTCTTTATATTGACTTGCATCCTATTCTTCCGTGGCATCGTCTATGGAAAATAAATAAATTAACCCCCCCTAACCCCCCCCCCCCCCCCCCAAAAAAAAACCCCAATCCAACAAACAAACAAACAAACAAAACCCCACCCCAAAACGAAGCCAAAACACAACTAGGAAAGCATGGATACACAAACTTTTCATAGTATCTTAGAGTGGATGATGAAGGTGAACACTACTGTGAGTAAATGAGCTGCCCATTCGTTCAGCACAACCACTTCCTTTTCTCTTGCAACTTGATGTTTTGTGAACTCATCAGTGACCTTCTCTTCTGTCAGTTCCACATGGTCCTGACAAGGCTGGTTTCCGCTAGTTATATATGAAACACAGATTTTCACCGTAAAAACATTTTTGTTTTGCAGTGAATTGCAAATCTCTTTCTGACCACACTTAATAAGTTTCCTGCAAACACTTAGATGCCTCACTAGCTATGAGTGGTACACAACTATCAACTTTTTTTTGGACAGGAAACAAGAAATTTGAGGTTAAGGATGACTGAGAGAATGGGTTTGTAGTTATAGTGCAGGGCTCCAGAGATATTAATTTTGTTCTTTAATCTGTCCTGCATTTCAGATATGATTTTGAACAACGATTTTCTATGTAATTCATCACAACGTTGTGCCACACCAGAAGCATATAGAGTAGTTATTCACATCTCCAGCTGGCTAAATTATCCTGTTGAATATATCTATTCTGAACTGCATTATGTAATGTGACGTGCTCTTTGTTTGTCCTGTCTTTTCTAAAACGTGGAGATGACTACTGTTCAGCTTCATATGGGCTCCTAACAACACCTTTCTGAGGGAGATCATTGGTCATAAGACAGAGAATCAGAGAACAAGCATACTGTCTGTAGCCTGTTGCTTGGACCTGGGACCCACAAATAATTTTTGAGCTAGCTACTAACAAGAAGATTTTTCTGTTTTGATGGCCCTCCAGAGATCTTCCAGTCACCCAACCAACAAGGATACCTGCCATGGGCTCTGCTGCTGGGAACCAGGAGTAGATCAGAGAAGTTAATGGAGTAACCTCAGAGAAAGTTCCTTCTTAAGTGTGGTAGAGGACTTACGTCAACTTAAGAGAAAGAGATGTCTAATGGCTTTGTTCTTGTGTTGCTCTCTGTATTTAAATCTGTCTTCTGATTTTGGAGTAAGAGATATTGGCTTCCTGGGACTTTTAACTACATTGAGGCTTGCTCTTGATGTGGCTGTAACCAAATTTTTATTTGCCAGCACTCACTAAGTGCATGCTAGCATGATGCCAGTGTTTTTTTTCCTTTCTGTAATGTGATCTGTACATATTCATTTTGTTACATATGGTAAAAATGTGTTCTTCTGTTCCAGGAGGGGTACAAACAATATTGTAAGAGTGTTAACAGTAAATTGCTGTGATTTGCCTAAGCATGTGCCTCTGACTCAGTTCAAATATTGACAGGGACAAAGCTGTAATCATTTGCAGGCTTAGGTTTCAAACAGAGGGAATTCCACTCTTTTGACTCTAAAATACAATGCCATTAGACCCCAGACCACATAGAGAAAATACAGGACACTGAGTTCTAATAGCATGTTCTAGTAGCTACCGGCTGGGGGAAGTGTGGCTGGGAAGCTGTCTAGCAGAAAGGGACCTGGGGGTTGTATTGACAAGCAGCTGAATATGAGGAAGCAGTGTGCCCAGGTGGCCAAGAAAGCCAATGGCATCCTGGTTTGAATTAGAAATGCTGTGTTCAGCAGGAGCAGGTAGGTGATTGTCCCATTTTACTTAGCTCTGGTGAGGTCACACCTTGAGTATAGTGTTCAGGTTTGGGCACTTCAATACAAGAGAGATGTGGAGGTGCTGGAATGAGTGTAGAGGAGGGCAACGAAGCTGGTGAAGGGCCTGGAGAATAAATCTTATGATGAGTGACTGAAGGAGCTGGAGCTGTTGAAAGAGAGGCAGAGGGGAGACCTCACCACTGTCAACAGCTACCTGAAAGGATGTGGTGGAGGGGTTGATGCTGGTCTCTTCTAACAGGTAGTTGGTGATAGAACAATAGCAAACAGCCTTGAGCCACAACTGGGTAGGTTTAGACTGGATATTAGGGGAAAAAAATCACAGAAGGAGCGGTCAAGCATTGGAACGGGCTGCCCAGGGAGGTGGTTGAGTCACCAACCCTGGTGGTGTTTAGAGGTCATTTGGATGTGGTGCTTAGGGATATGGTTTAGAGGTAATCCTGAGGGTGTTTTCCAACCAGAACATTTCTGTGATTCTGTGTAATTGCAAAAGGCTGTACCCACAAGGTGGAATTGAAATGGATGTACTGGTTTGACTGGGAATTGAGGGAAGAGCTGCTCATATGTAGGCTCCTTGGCAGTCTTTAATATAGAGAGAAGTAAGTAAGTTATATTCACACAAAAAAATCTAACTCCCACATATCTAGTGGAAAAACACCCCAAATATTCTATATTTTTTTTCATGGTGCTACTGAAACAAGAGTGGTATATTTTATGTATTAGACATAAGGAAGAAATACAATCCTCATTGTTACCATACTTTGATTGACAGGGCATTGTTATACCATGTCCTGCACATGTGTTTGTGTACCATCTGCTTGTGCAGTCTTGTTTCTAGCCAAGTAACCATTATGTGCTTATGAAATTTTCAGAGTTGTCTTTATATGCAGATATGTGACACAAAATTCAGATTTTTAATAACTGAAAGTGGATGACTGATAACTTTCATACTGTGATAGTTGCTGTGGGCACACATGATAGCTGACAGTTTGTCACAGCCTGGGATGGAAGAGTTACTGTCATTTTCTGTAGTTTATATCTAAGATACATCAATGACAGTTATCTACTCTTTCTTCTGACATGAAGAATTATTGAGCTGGAAAAAGTATCAAAATGCAGCAAGTCTTTGGAACTGTCTTTGAACCGGTTTATTTGCAGAGGTGTAAGCCATCTCAAGAAGGCCACAATGCCTTAGCTATTTTGAATAAAATGCTCTTAGTCCTATGAGAAGTCCTGCTGGCAAGTAATCAGGTCAATACTTCCATAAGACAGCATTTACATTTACTGATAGTTCTGTGACAATGTGCTGGGATTTTAAGAGAAAGATAAGAAACTTTGACTGCCAACTCCCATTCATTTAGGGTGGACGTTAGGCAAGCAGATAGTTTGTTCCCACTGGAAAGCTGAGCAATAATACCAAATGTCTCTGAGTCACTATTCTCCCATCCATTGCTCAGGCATAATAGAAAACACCATGTTAATATTCTTCCTGGCTCAGCAGGCTTCCTGGAAAATGTGGTTAAATTTTCTCCTTTCTGTTTCCTGCCCATTGGATTGTTCATCCAGGTGTTTTCCTTTCTTATTTTTCTTCTTTATCATTTATCAGCAGTACCAACCACCCCCCCCCAAAAAAAAAACCCCAAATAAACAAACAAATAAAAACCCCAAACCAGCAAACAAGGAAACAAAAAAAGGACAGCATGGATTTTGCAAAGCTAAATTTTATCTGGGAACTCTGTCAACAGGTAGAGAAGCAGAGAAGCAGAATAACTAAGACTTCCAAAATTCCCCAGGTGTGTGTCACACCTATGGTTTTGAAAGGGATTGCAAAGTGTGCAGTGACAGTTCTGTATCCATCAAATACTCTTAAGAGTAAAAAGTGTATGTTATACATTTAAGAATGATGTTAGAGCTAGTATTTAAGCTCTTAGTCCACACCAAGGGAAAAAAATCTCAGACAACATAGAGAAGATTTATGTCAATATGTGTTATGAGTGGTAAAAGTAGTAAAGTCTAAATGAGGCTTTAGAAATCAGAATCTGCTTCTAACATGAAAACCTCAAAAACTGTGCACAGAACTCACGGGAATGATTGAGTTTTCTTGATCCCAGGAGAGGCAAGGGCCATTTTGTTTGACCTGCATTTTTTACAAAATATATGCTAGCATTTGAACCAGGAATCCTGGGGTCATTTTACTGTCAAAGGAGAGAACCAGGCAATTTTAGGATTTTTCTGACCTAATTTAGAGTTTTACCACAGGCCAAGATGAGTTCTGGCTTACACTCTCTTGACCATATTGAGTTGTCACTATTTACAGAAGGATCTTATGTTGTTTATTCATTTAATCAGTTGAATTTTCCTGGAGGTAATGGCTAATGGTTTTCCAGTGAATAAGGAGACTTTGTCTCTAAATCTCAGTACAGAGTGGCCTAGNAACTCGGTTTTGCTAAGATAAAAGCAGCACCAGTTTCACCTGATTGCTTTCATCAGTGCTAACCAGAATGATCTCCACAAAACAGGTAACAATGTGTATTATATCAAGACTTTCACTGGTTCCATACTCTGAAAAAAAAAAAAAAATTGTTACATCTGTGGAGAAGACAGAGAAATGGAAATAAAAATAAAGTACAGTTCCTTGCTGGGTGCAATCAGGGTTTTAACTTCATCTAGAAGTAAGAAATCTGGAGGTGATGCTGTTGGTATCCTAAAGGTTATTGATTAACAATAAGGTTGCTGGAAAATAATTGAAAGCATCAATATATTCCTAACATCTGGTGGAAAACTAGAAAGGAAGAGGCATTGAAAGACAGGGACTAAGAACAGCTAACATACAGGGTTACACGGGCACACTCTTAGGTTGGCTCATGAACTGTCCTGCTGATCAGACATCATAGGTTTGGAGACTAGGCTGAAATACCTAACTGGAAAAGAGTTACTGCTATTCAGAGTAGTCCAGGGTGTTTGCAGAGAGTTACCAGGATGTTGTACCATATAGGATCAGACCGAAGAATAGCAGCTCGTAAGAAAAAAACACTGAAGGTTGATCTCAGAGGACAACATCCATAATGCATCCATCCATGATGCAATACCCCAGCATGGGAAATGGTTTTAAACACGTAGATAAACTTTGTTTTCAACAGGGCATAAAAGGCATCTCTCTAATGCCCTCATAAATTTTTTTAATAAGTTTCATCAAACTTTATTAGTGAAGAGTATTTCAGGAAATAATAGGGCATAGGAATGGGAATGAAAACAATTACTGACCATGTGGTTACTATGGTATTTTTTGTCTCTTTAATCTGCTTTTATTGCATACCATTGGACTCCTATTTTCCCCTTTGTCTCCTTTTTTTTTAGAGGAACAGGAGTAAACTTGTTTTTTTCCACTTGCTGTACTTTAAGCTCTCTGAGTTTGTTGAGAGTCATTAATTCTTTTCTGGCTAACGCTGTAGTCCACTGACTTCTTGGAAAGTGTAAATAAAACCTTTAGGCCAAATCATAAAATATTTCATTTATTTGAGACATAATTTTAGTGTTATTCAGGGTAAGGCATATTTAGTATATTTGAAACAATATACCTCTGCGGTATGGTTGGGCCTTGGATAATTGCTCTAGTTGCAAAATCGTAGCTTTCAGTTCTTTTGAGATATATGTTTAGTTAGTATTGTGTCAGGGTCTGAAGTCACATACATTGTGACTGGCTACATATCTGGCTTCTTTTTCTGTCCTTTAACAATTTCAGTGGATGAAATACTAACCTGCGATAGCTGTGAAGGACTTTTGCTATCTTGGAGCACAATGTTGCATGCTTTTAAAGCTGGTTTAAGCCCCTGCCCACTTGTTTGGTGTATTTGGTGAGACAGAATCACAGAGAATCACAGAATCAATTAGGTTGGAAAAGGCCTTCAAGATCAAGTCCAACCTATTGCCCAACATGATCTAATCAACTAAATCATGGTGCTAAGCACCATATCCAGACTTTTTATAAAGGCAGAGACAGAGCCTTATAGTATGAAAAAGGCTGGTGAGTGGGTACAGTTGCCCACTATCAGCTCTGGTCACTGCTGATACAGGAGAAGGAGATGAGAAAAAACAGTAGATTTTGTTGCTCTTTGATCTGCTGTCTTACCTGGCTGCCCCAGGCTTCCATTTACATGACAATGATGTTCTCTCTTTACCTCCCCATTTTACTGAGTGTACTTTTGAAAGAATGACAGTCAAATGTAAGGATAGTGCAGAAATATTGTTTCTCACTTGCATTTCAGGGAAGTCTTACTTTTAAATTAACCTTAAAAAAATGCTGGAACTTGATATGAAATAAACCTCATTACTTACTTATACAATGTAATTAGGTAAGAGGCTATTCAAAGATGTCATCAAATTTCCTTAGCATATGTAGCTGTTGTATCAATGGTACATATTAAACATTAAGAATCAGTTCAGAAGTGCTACTTGAACCAAAACAAAAAAAAGTAACTTAGGAAGAATACTGTACAACTTAGGAGAAAAAGCAGTGGAAACTTTATTATGCTTTCAGCTCATCTGCTAGTATTTAGAAGAGAATTAATTATATCCAAAGCACAAAACCCTGCAAACATCTTGAGATAAAATCTGCCCAAAGCAGGGGCTCTATGTTAAACAGTATAGCCTTCTGCAGTAATTTTCCTCAACACAGTTGTATTTCTGTATATCTCTCTGTTTCTACCTCTTCCTTATGTTTTACAGGGATATTTCCATTTGAATTGCCACACACGCATTAAGATAAATTTGAAAATGTAGCTGCGTTCTACTCAAATACTTCTTTAGTTCTTTCCTTCATGCTCGGAGCTGATGCATTCCTCTGACGAAACTCTGTGTACAAGAGAGGGGCCAAGAAATAAAATCTGTACACACTAGCAATAAAAACAAACCAAAGAAAATTAAACCAAACCAGATAAATGGATAGCGTACTTCAAATGAAGCAATAAGTCATAATCTTTACTCTGACGAACTTTCATCAGGCTGTTCCTTGAATGGCAGCCCTGCTTATCTAATGAGCAGGTCATTGTACAGACAGTGGCTTAGAACATGTGTGTGGTGCTCATACACACAACTTAATTCCAAAGGAACTTCAGGTTTACATTGTGGCATGAAATGAGGATTATTGTCACTTTTAACCCTTTTCTCTGTAACAGTACTGCTCTATTATTTGAATGTAAAATAGAAGTCAGAAAAATCTTGCTTCTAGGCTCTTCTTTTTGTTTCTCCTATCACTTCAGTTCCTCTCTTCTCCCAGATCTCTCCACGTCTTTGCAACTATATACATATGCATATATATATGTCTGTGTTAGCTAATCACCATGCAGAAAATATTAAGACTGACAAATTAGTCCAGTTTTAAACTATAAAAAAAGTACAAACAACTTTACCAGATCCATTAATTAACAATGCTATATTTTGCTAATGGTTTATTCTTATGCATCATTAATTGCTACACATACAAAAACTCAGACTTCAACACACATATTTTGAATCAGCTGTAAGTACACACCACAGTGCAGATGACACCATACAGCAGTCACAAGCAGCTGCAGCCTTATTGTTTCTTTGTCATGGAGCCCCAGGTGACTAAGCCCAAGTGAGGAGGGATGTGATGTGGGAGGTGCCTGATGGAAAATAGTAGGCATCCCTTTATTGCCTCTGTGGCTCTCTCCTCTTTCTAAAAGTCCTTGCAACCCTTCTTCCCAGGAAGGTGAACATCTCCATCGCCGTTAACCTGAGATTTTAAATCTATCGTCTGTCTCAGGACAGAAAGAAAATATGTGGCTGGGTCAGAAGTGGGTTTCGGGTTTTCTGTGTCCTTGATGCATTGCCAGAGAACTTACCCTTCTCTAGGCCCGTTGGGCTGTGACTACCTTCCCAGGGTGATGTCTCCTGCTGACAGGCAGGAAAGCTGCCCGCAGAAGTAGTTGCGCAAGCACTGTAAACTTCTCGACGTCTGTCTCTGGAGATTGCCACAGACTCTGGCGTTTCCTGTTTATGTGCCACACGTGCGTGCAAGGACACCCTGAAGTTGCACTGATGCAACCAAAAAGAAATTTGGTTATCTTCTGGGAAGGCTCTTACTCTGAAATAAATATCAGTCTGTAGTATTGCTCCAGACAGTTTCTTCCTGCTTCTATGGTAGTTGAAAGATTGAATAAAATAAGTCAAACAGAGGAATAATGGCTGTTGCTTTGCAGGGTGAAATTCAAGCCAGTATGGCAAGAAATTGAGTGCATTTGAAAACACTAGTGTGGAGGAAGGCTCTTTCTTCACTTTCACTGTACCTGTTCAAGGGTTACCCTGAGTGGTTCTTCAGCCCTGTCTGGGAGATGTGACACAACTCATGCTGCTCCAGTACTTCAAGTGAATCAAGACTTCAGGTGAATAGTGACATGGATTTGAGCACCCTGCTGCTGCAGGTGTGAAGGTGTCTAGTTTGTGGGCAAAAGGCTCAAAATCCTCTTGAAGAACATCATGGGGTGGGGACTCATTTGTATGCTGCAGATCTAATTTGCAGTCAATGTACAGTATCTACAGTGCTGGACATTTCTCCAAGAGTAATTTAGGCTGGCACTTTGCAATCTGTCAAAGATGAGAGTGTGACAATTCTTTTTGCTTTTAGAAGCAAAAATAACCAGTGAACTGATTCAGTGCTTGCTAATGCTGTCAATTTGACTGACAAAGCAACGGAGAAAACAACTTGGGAGTTTGTATTGATGACCTACAGAGAAAAGTGCCAGAAAAATAACTCTTCCTGCTTCGTTAGAAACCTTGACTACCCAGAACTGATCTCAGCAAGAATGTGGCCAGCTGCTCTGACAGACGACAACATGATTATGTCCTTTAAAGTGAGGTTGGGCGAGAGTCACAGCTGTAGGTTGGCTGTGTGTTACTGTCTAGCAGGATGCTTAGCTGACCATTTGCTTTTCAGTTGTCTTCTCACTGGCTTTGACTTGGCTTGTGGCTGTAGATTTTTTTTTTTTTAATTTTTGCATCTGTTAATTTGTTCTCTGGAGTTTGCAAGCATCACATGAACCAGATGAGCAACAAAGGAGTCATACCCTCACAGCATGCACTAATGTTGGGGCTCTGTCATGTGCCACTTCTAAACACCAGTGCTCTTGTTAATCCTCTCCTCAGACAGGGGCAAAGTCTTTAGGGAAAACATTAGAGTCCAGCAAGATGCAGAGTTAAATAAAATTAATTACATTGCCCATGGAAGACAGCTTATCTCCAAATACTTATGTCTTTGTATACATAATTAAAACCATGACAAATCACGTACAGACTCTTCTATAATTGTCATAAATACTTTCTAGTGGAGAGTAACACTAGAAATTGCTTATTCCATCTAATAATTGACATTTATAAGATTTCTCAGTAAATATTGACACACACACACAAAAAAAAAGAACATAAACATTCCTCTTTACCCACATAAATTTGTCTTGCTACTGTCTCTGAAATGGACAGCTTCTTAAATTATTCCTAAGGACCAAGTACACTTGACGTAAAAAGTAGTTACGAGTGACGCACACCACATGTTAAAGGAAAACTTTAAAGGAGAGTCTGACATCAAGCTTACTTTCCAAAGTAATTGAATGACCTGTGACAGAGAGACACTTTCTTGCCCTAAGGAGCGTTAATGATCAATGTGGATACCCAGGTCCTAGCTGCATACATGAAGATATTTTCTTAAGGAGTTCTGCTTTGGAGTAATTCACTTTCATTTTCCACTGCATTTCCTAGATATAAAATAATAGTACAACCGAGCTATTTGGCTTCCCTTGAAAGATCTTGTGAAGCCACATGACAAAGTATAATTAGAAAGCTGAAGGGGAAGCCATTCTCTCGCAGGCATCATTAATTAATTCAGCATCTAGGTTTGCCTTGTGCCAATTTGAAAATATAAAATGAAAGTAATTTGTTTAGTTTTGGAAAGAAATGCAATAGTTTATTCACACTGACACAAGGAACAGATGCTCACCCCTTTTCTGCATTTCATCCTTTGAAATCTGACCTCTTGGAAGCAAACTTCATATAGATTACAGCTGGACATGTTAATGTCTCACCCTGAGATTGTGTACACAGTGACTCCAGAGTGATGTCTGCCCTAGCTGAGAAGAGTTCAGAGGGGATTTGTGCATAGAGAAATGAGATGGGGAAGTGTGCTGGAAGAAGAAACCCAAGAGCAAGATGTAAAACTACACCTCTGTGTCTCAAGAAAAGCCACTCTGAGACAGACTACTGATACTATACTATGAAAGAGATAAAGTTGTCCAGTTGTGCCCCCGCATTACATCTGTAATCTGCAAGGGTCTTAAAGGATAGGAGAGAGGATTAGTAAAATGTTTTTATGTATGCAGCTCATTTTGATCTCAATCAACAATGTTTGGGATTGCAGAGCTATTACTACAGTGGCACATGGCAGGGAATGATGACATCCCAGAATGGCACCATTTGGACTGATGGTATTAGCACTTGCTCTCTCCTTGGGCTTCTGCTACAGAGTTAAGCACTAGGATCTGCACCCTTATTAATGTGAATCTTTTCCCATTGACTGTAGGAGCATTGCAAGTCATATCCAGGCTTCCTAGGGACAAGTCAGTTAACCTGGCTGGGTGCAGTAGTGTTGGGCTCAGCAACACTTGGTCATATTTTAAGTCAGAGGTTGGATGTCTTTGCAAATTGTACGCTTTGCTTACTCCTTTCCTCCCTTTTCACTCCCTTTTCAACCTTCTGGTGAATGCTGGATTCCACTTGTTTTCCTGTCCTTTTCTTGCCCTGGCAGTTAACTTTGCTGGAACAGTGTAGTAGGCTGAGGGAAGACTTTGCAATGCTTATTTTATTGCAGTTTAGGATAGGATAATTGTTCCCACTGAGAAGTTCCCAGCTGATAGGAATTATTTAGTAGTTATTGGGCATTCTGTGTAGAGACAAAGGAAAAATAAACCATACAAATCTAATCTCTGACTTTATATTTCACAGAATCACACATGAAATGTGTTTAGTCGATATCCATATTTCATGTCAGTGGCAGTCACAGGCAGTGAAAGTAGACGCAGTAGTGGGAGAGGCTGCAGATGCACGTATGTAATATCAGGAAGTACTAATATTGAAGCTTTGTTTTCTTCTGTCTTCTCCTCTGCATTTGCAAGATGAATCCATCCTGTCTCACAATTTGCATATCGAAAGGAGAGCTAGCTTGAGAAATTCAGCATGATGAACAATAGCTAGTTTTGGCATTTCTGATGAGAGGTCACTATTTCCCTCAAGCCTATCCTATCAGTGAAAGAAGCTTAAGGAACATCTGAGCACTCTTCTCCTGGCAGCAACAGTCTCAAGAAGCCAAGCTTTATGGAAAGCATCTCTAAGTAACCCAGTACAATCTATGCTGTATTCAGCAGCCAAGAAGCTTAGAAATCACAGATGTGTGTTCATACTTCAAACATCTGCAGTTGTTGGGAACTTCACATGGGTTGAATTTGCAAGGATAGTTTGCATTTCTCTTTTCTAGTCCAATTGCTGATCAAACACCTAGCCTGAGTTGTTGCTTCCAGCAATGGCAAATTTACACAGATCTCAAAGGAGGATGAGCAGCTTTCTGAATACAACAGGCTTGAGCCAAAGCTCAAGAAAATAAATATGAAGTGCTTCATTAGCAAAAGTGGGCTTTGGATCAGACTTACTGTCTACTTATTCAGTTATACTGTCTTTTTAGGAGAAAAAATGCTTCCTGGCCTCCCTAGTAGGTAAAATTTAAGCCCTACAGCATGAGGTTTTACTCTCCCATCTTACCAAAATTTGCACAGCTTGCCAGAGCTTGCATTAGTTTTTATGTTACTACTTTCCAAGCATTCCAATCCAGTTCTTCAAAACCCATGCTTAAATAGTTGTATCCCTGAATCAGTGGCTTCCAGGTTATGAAGAGCACAAAGTAATCTTTATGTCAGGGGTACTTAGCATACATTTACTATGTCTTTTTTTTCTGTTCCCATTCTGGAAATTAACAAAACAAAACAAAACAACACAACAAAAACCAATGAAGTACATTTGGAATTTTTCTGTAGCTGTTATACATGTTTCAAAAATTGAAAAGACAAAACAAAACCACAAAAAACCAACAACAAAAATACCCCCTAGTTTAAGATAAATTCACTCACCTGAATTTTATTTATACTATTAAAAAACAGACTGATCTTAATTTTGCTTGGTCAAGTAAGGCAAAAGGCAGAGTTTAACCCCCAAACTCCTTCAGTGGAATTGGATGTGTGGCTGTAAAGAATTTTTAAGTGATGTCATTGTAAGTCCCTTTGGAGGGAAAAAAAAAAAATATGTGGGATGCATATGTGACCATAGATACTGTATAACTTAAAATAATCAGTTTGTGTGGTTTTTTCCCTGTTGCTTATTTGCAGAAAGTGTTTCTTAGAACATGTTCTCATTACAGAACTTGTACAAATGATCCACACGCACTTCTGATCAATTCCAATATCAAGATTCCATTTATAAATAGGTTCCTAATTTTCCTTTTTTATTTTAAACCTATTCACATTTCTTTCAATAGCACTATGAGAGTACTTATGTATAAGAAAGAGAAGCTTATCTATCTAAGAAAGCTATGAGCCACCAGGCAATTTCTGCCTTTCTTAGTTTCATCTACTGGACAGCAGGAAAGACAGACTGATGGTGTGAGAATAAGCATTTCAAAGATGTTATAAATGATAGCAACTGATTTATATCTTCCTGCCTGTTTCCCTCTCATACGCCCATTGACTGCTGCAATCATCCTGCGGTCCTCTGAGTGGGAAAGAGATAATGTAGTGCTCACAAGGATGAGATGAAATTTTGTCCAGGGAAATGGACAAAAGGGATTTGCGTGGAAATCACAGAAGACCTGAGGAAAATTTGGGAAGGGAGGTCTCTCAAAGGTTATCTCCTGTTGTAAGCACTGGCTCACCCATCTTCCCTGCCAGCCTTGTGACTGTATAGCAAACCAAACAGGAACACTGTGGAGGAGAAAGGAGGGTGCAGGCAGGAAAAGGTTTTTCCCAATTCAGCTCATCCTAATTTGTTATTGATAGGTAACTTTTCTGGAAAAACAATTTCTGAAGTGCATACAGCAGCATGAACCACAGAGGTATTAGCAGTAACATGTCCCCATCCAGGACTGGTCCACCAATGAAAGTTATTTGGCAAAACAGAGGACCCCACAGAAACGTGCATTGGCAGCTCATATTTTGTGTTACTACCATGTCTCAATTTTCTGTGGTTTGCAAGTACTTTAAAAAAACTCTCAGCAGAATATTGCTATGCTGTGGTGTATTATATTATGAAGATAATTTGTATTATTATCAGAAAAATTCAAAAGCTCAATCCACTAGCACTTTGCATAATTTCCCTAAAATATGTGAATACTAATCAAATTTTTATGGATGTGTGGTGTTAGTAGGTACATCTTCAAATGGAACAAGGGAATTCTGCCCATTTCCTCCTGGACAATCCTACTATGTGCTTTACTCTCTCACTGTATTTACATTACTTCATACTCACATGGGAAAGTATTTTTTCCAAGGAAGCATGTTTTGCTAGTTAGTGCTGTTGTCAGGTAAAGCATGGTAGGGAAAGAAAAAAAAAACCACAAAACCTTAAAAGAATATTAGAGCACAATACCAATGCTGGCATTTTGGTCAATGTAGTTCTGCATTTTTCTTTTCCCTTAGACATATGAGGGGTATCAGGTCACAGAATGATAATCTCAGAATATTAATGGGTTGGAAGGGACGTCTAGCGATCATCAAGTCCAAAAACCTGGTCAAAGCAGGATCATGCATAGGAGCACATCCAAGACAGTTTTGAAAGTCTCCAGAGAAGACTCCACAAGGCACCGGCAGCCTATTTCAGTGCTCTGACAGCCACACCATAAATAAGTGTCTCCTCATGTTGAGGTGGAACCTCCTATGTTCTAGCTTGTACTCATCATTCCTTGTCTTATCACTGGGAACCACCAAAAAGAAACTATTACCTTTGTCTTGACACCCACCCCTCAAATATATATATATAGAATCATAGAATCAGTCAGGGTTGGAAGGGACCACAAGGATCATCTAGTTCCCATCCTCCTGCCAGGGGCAGGGACACCCTACCCTAGATCAGGCTGGCCACAGCCTCATCCAGCCTGGCCTTAAACACCTCCAGGAATGGGGCCTAAACCACCTCCCTGGGCAACCCATTCCAAGGTCTCACCACTCTCACAGTGAAGACCTTCCTCCTCACATCCAGTCTGAATCTCCCCAGCTCCAGCTTTGCTCCATTCCCCCCAGTCCTGTCACTATCTGAAATCCTAAAAAATCCCTCCCCAGATTTTTTGTAGACCCCCTTCAGATACTGGAAGGCCACAATAAGGGCACCTCAGAGCCTCCTCTTTTCCAGACTGAACAGTCCCAACTCTTTCAGTCTCTCCTCACAGGAGAGGTGCTCCTATGAGCAGATCAGCCCTCTGATCATCCTTGTTACATATATATAAAATTATATAATATAGGTGCTGATAAGATTCCTTCTCAGTGTTCTTTTCTCAAAACTGAGCATTCCCAGTTCTCTCACTTTTTTTTTTTTTTT
>VWZI01016912.1:122080-138328 GCA_013396835.1 Psilopogon haemacephalus | reverse complement strand
TTTTTTTCCATAGGAGAGATGTTCAAGTCTGGTAATGATCTTCATAACTATCCTCATAGATAACCGTGTGTCACTCAAAATAGTAATTAAAAAAAATGGAGAGAACAAGTATGGTGCTCAATCCGGTAACAAGAGGAATGAACTACAAATCATTTCAAGGACAGTCTTTAAATCAAAGTCATTTAGGATGTATTCGTATTTTCATATTCGTATTCGTATTTTTTTCACACTTACATACTCCTAGTACATTATAAAACTCTGAATATGCAAAATTTTTGGCTTGTCAAAATGAAACTTTAGTGAGCCATTTTAGTGGCGTAAAAGATTCTTAAACTGGAAATCAGTTACGACCATACCCATCTTCTACCGCCAGAGCTGTCCTGAAGTGCATATAAGTGCTCAGGTCTCTATGTGGCTAAAAGCTGAGAAGTAAGGACTGCATTTTTCAGATAGTCTTTGCTAATTTGAAATAATGTTGCAGAGGACTTGGCATTACTTTACCCTGAGGGGGCTGAAAAGTCTATCAGGAACAAATTTGTAGTAAACTTAACATGTGTATTGGCAGGCTTATTTTCAGTAAAATTATAAATGTCAGTTGCTGGTCCAGAACAGGTGGCACTATAAAAAAATATTGGCTATGGGAAACTAATACAATTTACAAGGAAAATATCCACTTTTGCAGATTGGGAATAAGAACCATTGCACAGCTGACCTGTGAACTACTGTTACTTTTTAATGTGTTTTCCTTAAAACTGTTTTGAGAAATTCATGGCTACAGATTTTCCTTCTCACTGTTTGTACATTTTTGTTTCTTTTATTCCATAGCTCAGTGTATCAAAGATTAGAAAGTGAGATCTAAATCATTAAAGATTTTTTATGTGTGTCGTCCTGGCACTTGGATCAGTGAAGGGGACAATGTAATACTGCTATTACCCCATTAATCACAAAGGAGTTACTGAAGCATCAGACTGTAGCAAACAGGGGAAGGATGGGGTCCGCAGTCAAGAAGTAGCTATGACAAACAATTTACAGGTTGGTTTACATCACAGGTCTCTCATGAGCTGGTGCTTCTGGTTATTTTATATGAGTAGCATATGAACAGTAATATACTGATTAGCAGACTTTTATTCATCCTCTTCTCTGGCAATATTGTTTTTTTTCTTTAAACTGGAGAACGTGAATAATAAACTGAAGTCCTGTAGTCAAGGTTATGGAAAGGCCCTCTTCCAGAAAGTCTTCAGATCACATCGTTGTTTTATTTTTAGTGGCAATTTACCAACATAGTACTGTCTTATGCCATTGCTCCCTTTCTACAGTATGCTTCAGGCTGTGTAGCACAAAATGTACTCCAGAGGTCACAGGTGAGTAAAAGAGAAATAACACATGAACACAACAAATGAGAAAAGCATTAATGCTCTTTGCCATTTTTTTACTGCTGTGGAATCTTTGAGATCCTTCTGTCCTAACTGATCCTCTCAAAGCAAGACATTTTGCACAGCCAAGACCAGCCTGCCTTCATATAAGTGAAAAATGGCAAAAGGTGTACAAGATCCTTGTGAATACTCAGGTCCGAAAAACTGACCACATATTTCTCTTACAAATCAGGTCCATTGTACCTTTCCAACCCAGAATCACCCATTCCCTTGATACTTGCAGGCCATCTCTGTGCTGCTGGTACACACAATAAATTATGGTACCATGATTTTCTAGCATCACATTCCTTTATGACTAAGAAGTGCCTTTCAGAAGCCAAGCAGACAGAAGTTAAGTGAGGGTAACCAAAAAAAGAGTTTCTTTATACTATATCCGCATTTCTCATGTGAATACTAATTCAGGGTCAGAGCATATGACAAGCATAGATATAAGGAGTATCACAAATCCATATATAAGTAGTGATATTAAGTAGTTACTGTCTCAGCATGAAGCATGAACTCCTAGATGTCTGGATATTTAAATTACTGTTTTCTCCTCCCTTTCTTACCTGGCAGAAAAATAAATAAAGTAATAGCAAACAAACAAATAAATGAGCAGTTTTTCTGGGCATTCAGCCTTATTCACTTGCCATAGCAGCTACACAGAAGGCATCTCAGGGTTACAGAAGAAAGCTACTCCTCCTGCTTTGGCTGTTTTGGTTACACATGGTTGGCAAGGCATCTTGCTAAATGAAACAGATTCATGTAGGCTGTTTGGCACCTTCCTTCCCTTTCTTCCTCCATATTCTCCAGGGGCGAAATGACATCTGGGGTGTGGGTTCCGTGTCACTACTGCCAATATGCTCCAACCTGCAAGCAAGATTTACCCTTTATCAGGTGCTGTGCTCAAGGTTAATAACAATAAAAACTAGTCCCAGTAGGAGTACTTGGAAAGCATGCATATAATAGATCTCAAAACACCCATGGTGGGCAAAGCTCAGGAAATTCCTGACCTTAAAAATGGCCTTCTCAGTTTTGTGTAAAGAAAGAAAGAAAAAAAAACCCCAAAACTCTCCCAGGCATTAAAATCAAGATTATTAAATTTAAGAGTAAACTGAGTTCTTTCCTTGCATTCAATTGCCTTTGTTGAGTAGTGATATATTCTGGTTCCTAGCAGCACACCACTGTTTATGCTGGTTACTAAAGGAATAAATTGTTCTAAGGATGCAGATGTCCAAGCAGTTAACATTACAGCTACAGCTATTGCCAAGGAAATAGGAAAACCTGAGTTAGTCTCCTGCAAAACTACTTTGTTGAACTATATTTCTTACTTATGTCATCCTTAGTATTCTCCCTTTATGCAACATTCCTATGTGATGTTGATGGGTACTGAAACCTGTGTCCAAAGGTCACAGCTGATGATAGCTTTTGTGTGCTATAGAACACTCTTGGCTAAAAGCTTCAGAAGACTGTGCCTGTAGAGGCCTCCATTCTTACTTTCTCAGCTTCAACTTCTTAAAAACTGCTGGATTTTAAGTCTAGGTACAGTTTCTGAAGGTGAAACATGCTCACCTGAACACCCAAATCAGTACTTCTGTTGAAAATCACTGAAGACCATGTAAAATTATATGTAAAATTGTACCACATGAACATGGCCTATTACAACACTTTACTTAAAGGGTTCTGGACTCTATAATTATCTATAATATAAAGAAATTAATCTGTGATATTTCAGTGCCTTTTAAAGTCTTCAAGTGCATTAATACTTTATTTTATTTTTTTTTAATATGGAAATAGGCACACTGTGAATAAACTTAACAAGTCCAGATTCCAGTTGACTTAAGAGAATATTCTACTGACTTCTCAGGAAGTTTAGGGAGATAACAGTTGAAAGCAGATGTGAGACAGGTAAATGAAAAAATATTAAACTTTTGTGGTTTACACTATGCCAGTTTGTTTAAAAGCCTATGACATCTTCCTTTTGGTTTGCTGATTGGTTTTAATTGTCGTGGTAGGTCTGATAGGTCAAAATAGGCTGAACATGTCCTGGCCTGCCCAGGCATGTTTTTCTGCTCTTCCTTTCTCTGTTGTGGAGAGAATCAACTAGGGGAAAGAAGACAAAACAATCTAGCACCATTGAGTCAGAGACCATGGGTTGCCCAGACTTGTTCCTTATTACATCCTGTGGTAAGCACTTGGCTTGTGCCTGCCTTATGCAAATCCCAAATTTGGGTAAAGTAAGCCTATGGCTTCACCTAATATGGTCAGGTTTGGCTAGTTGCCATTCTGATTGGCTATTCTATGTCCAAAGGCCCATTAGTCTCAGGCATTGGTAAAAGAGATGAGCAGGTAGCACAACATGCTTTGTCATTGTATTCGTGCTTGCTTGCCAGCTGCTATTGTTTTATAGCGTTATGCTTTGCCAAGCTATAAGTCAGCTCTTCTGAACAGCCTGTAAACGGCCTGCTTTGAGTTTATCAGGAACGGTCTTTAAACACCTCCACATGATATGCCTGCATAGCCAGTGTTATGTCCATGCTGAGGCTGCACATTGCAAGACATCCTGCCTACACCTGCCAAGATGAGCAGCCCTAGATGGGACACATATTTCTGGAGAAAAGAGGACAAGGTCAGAGTCATCTAACCCTTTCCTCAGCAGCCTGTGAACCATGGGAAGAATCAGAAGCCTTAGCAGACAACAAGACAGAATTCCCTGAAAGCATTTGGGTACTGCCTTAAGCTGTAGCTAGCCCCGTGAATCGGGAAATATTATTTTATGAGTAAATACTTAAAGCCTCTTGTAATTTACCAATTGCCTTCTGCTGTAAGCAGAAAGAAGCTTCCTGCGTCCGTCTAGTGGACAAGCAGTATATTGACCACAGGAAACTTCTCTTCCAGTTCAATTGGGTTTAAATGTTTATATATTGCTAGTTATTATTTGTAGATCTAGTTTATCCTTTATTTAATGCTTTCCATGACCATTGCAGGAGAATCTGATTATTTTTAAAATTAGTGGTTGGAGTTGCGAGAGTTCTAAGTACTAAAATTAATAAACAATATTGAATTTGAAAAAAATATAATCTCACAATGATTTAATTGCCTCTCCATCACGTTAATTAAAATATACAATATATTGATGTTTTTCCAGTGATACTTCATCTGACTAAGAAAAACTCTTGACACCATCAGTTATTATTAATTAAAAAGCATTTACACTGATTCTTCTTTTTTTTTTTTCAATCTCTTGCAAGAAGTTTGCAGAAGCTTTTCCACTTTTATTTTACAAACGTAATATATAAAAAGGAATTTTAGCTGACGTTTTATATATTGAAGCTTAATTTTCATCACTCAATTTTCATCATCACTCAATAGTAAGATTTTGCTATGACTAGGAGCTTTCCTCTTCCTCACCCAGTGACTGTGAGCAATACAACATCAAAGGTAGAAAAGCAGGCATCAGGTAGATTAAACCAAGAATTTTGTCTATTACACCTACTGGAAAGGCAGTTTAACATTGAGTGTAAAGTGAAAATATAAATGATCCGAAAGCTAATATAGATTTGGATGAACCGTTAGAAATGAGGTATGAAAGGAAATTCAATTCTTCCCACTTTTATACCATTAAAAACAGAAATGGTTTTGGTATAACATTGGCAACGTAACAGGAAAATCGGATTAAAAGGATTAAAAACTTTAAAATCAAGACTCTTCAAGGGTGACCAGGATATGGACAGAAAGTTGAATGTGCTCAGTGCCTTCCCTGGTGGTGGGCTCTAACTTCATATTTCCTCCACATGGAAAACAGACATGCCTCTATGACTTTTTTTTTTTTTTTATCCCACTCATCTCCAAGGCTCCGTAGAAGATCAGGTAGGGTGAAGACAAGGCTCTGGTATGCTAAACTCCGCATCTGCCTGTTTGGCTACCAGCACCACTATCCACCTGCCTTCTCTCTATTGCCATCTATGACTCTGGATAATCTGAACTTTGATAGATGCTCCTATTTAGGAGTTCAGAAATTCAGCCCAAGAGATGGACTTCTCTGGACAGAAGAACAACTGCTAAGCCATGGCACTCCATGTCATTTCAGATCAAGTTTGCCCTTTTAGTACAAGGAACAGTCTTGCTGAGCTCAGATCTGGTAATTCAGCTTCTATGTCAGACTGCCCTGAGGTATGTGCCTAGGAACAAGACACTTGAAAAGCTTGTTTTATCTGAAAACTCTTTCTGGGGTAAAATTAAAGGGAAATATTAACTTAATTGACCTCTGAGACATTGTCAAAGGTTTGCTTTTTTTTTTTTCTCCCCTCACTAATGACAACAACCTGTGGAAGAAGGAGAAATCTCAGGCAACTGAAGAACCTCCGTATGTAGGCCTCTATGTCTGCTCTGATGAACTGTTTATTCTTACGTATTTCACTACGGCCACTGATGCAAATAAGTCATGACTTCCACAGAAATTTCTCTTCAAGTTCATTGGTATTTTTGCTCCATTCTTATTTCTAATGAGGAAAGACTGATCTGCTTTAACTAAACAAACAAACAAGCAAGCAAGCAAGCAAACTCCCCTTCCTCTCCCCAAAAAAACAACCAAGACCCAATACCCAAAAAGCTCCCCCACAAAATGAACAAAAACCCCCCCAAGAAAATCCCCAAAAAACAACCAAAAAGAAAAAAATCCCGAAAAGAACCCCAACCCAAACCAAAGCCCTCAAATCTGCAGTCTTTTATTCAACTTACAGGACCAAATAATTGCCTATAAAACTTGGGTTTATTGTCAGATGCCTGCTCAGGCAGACTGTGCATCCTTTCTGTAATAAGACAGGAGAGGTTCAGTCCTCCTGATTTATGTATCCTTTCCAATTAGGTGCCTTTATTGCTTAGAAAGTAATTTTTTACCTGTAACTGCTGAATTTTCTATATTCATATATACTAGGTCACATAGTCTGCACGGAAGAGAGGCAAATAACTTATTTCATTGGGATTTCATCAATCTCAAAATGAAAAAAGCATAGATCCCTGAAGTTTCAGTAAAGACTGACTGCTGGTTTTTTACTAGTTTGGACTAAAATAGTTCTCCCTTACATTCCTCATCTGGGTCAACACCTACATAGAAGGTGCAATGACGAGACTAAGGACTGAAATACGATGCATATGCAGGAACACAGAGACTGTGCTGTCCAGAAAATTTCCAGATCATGCCTCAATAGTGCATTCTGGTAGATGTATGCAGAAAACCACCTCAAATAACCACAGTTACTATGCCTAAGGATCTGTGGTTATAATGCCAGCAACCCAATATTCTATTATTCTTCAGCACTGACCAGCTCAAAGCAACCATTTTCTTGTATGTTATTGCTTTGGGGCTAGAATTACTTCATCTCAGACCACATTCTGAGAGTACTAACTTCCAAATGCCACTTTTGCTGTGAGTAGTAGAAACATGAAGATCCAAGTCTTCGAGTCAGATTTTGATTTCCGTTGTGCTGGCATGGATGGAACCACTCCAATTTTAATTAGCACAACTGAAGAAACACTTGGGCCTTCTCATAGCAAATTTCTGGGACTCATACTGGAAAACAAAGTCTGTCCCTATTCTTTTCTGACTCTGAATGGCTCAGCTAGAATTTTGGGAACTTATCATCAATGGTTTTGAAATAATGAACAAAAAGTTCATTTGTAATCATTGTGAATATGCTGCCGTTAAAAAAAAAAAAAAAAAAAAGAAAGCTTATGGTATATCAGCTTTACCTGGGGCATTCAGAGTAATGATTGACATAATAAATCACACTTATTAAGGAAATAATATTACCTCATGAGCTAAATATAATTAAAACCAGTAATCCTGCTGAGTGCCTTAATCAAAGACATGAGATGAGGGATGCTGGCTAGCTTTTAACGTTGATGTTTGACATACCTTCTGTTGTAGACTACTGGTTTAGAGTTCATCATCATTAAGTAGTAGAGTGGATTTGGGGAGGTCACATAAGGGATATCAGCTCACAGCTTCATGGCACAATGAATATGCTGTTGAGAAAGCTGACAGAATGGGGCTTGAATTATTCACAGGTCATTTTCCCTTAGGGATAGGTTTTGGAGCTCTAACTGTTATTTCAGACTCCTTCTTCTTGGTCATGTGGTTTTCCTCAACACATAGCTCATTTGAGTAGCACACTGGTTGGCAGACTATATCTTTGAGTAAATGTTATTTCCAAAGTGGAGGTCATGGTCTTGGAAGTGCAAGTGGAAATGGGGTCATGGGAAAAGCTGAGAATTTCTGGAAAGTGGTGAAAGCAAAATAACCTACACATGTTTATGTTGACAGCAACCACAAAACTGCCCTCTTAGGAATTCAGATGAAGTTATCACAGAGAGTAACAAGGTAGAACTGACATAAATGGCTCAAGGTTTGGGATTGCTATATTTGAAAAACCTTTAAGTAGCTTGGATGTCTTAAATGTAAACCATATGCTGCGATACCTTTTTAATCACAGAAATCAGACTTTGTGGAGAAGTTTCCTTCAAGTGTACATGGAATGTTACTGCATTCTTACAAACAAAAACTTCATGTCCTGATAGTGAGAAAAGTTTCACATATCCTGTGTCACAGATGTCAAAGAAGATTCTAATCTTGATTTTTAGCAAATATTGTATATTTGCTTACTTTTCAGCAGAGGGCTTTTCCAGCCCTCAAGAGTTTACAGGTGAGGAGACTAGAACTAGAGAAGAAGGAATCTAGGGTTTACCTGCTATGTGCATATCCTTAGACCAGAAGAAAGTTTCTCACAGATGTAGTATTGCGCACTAGGACCTTACAGCAGTATGAAGCTGGCTGTGTTGCTGGAGAACTGGGGTTAAACCGTGTGATTGCATCAAAAAATCTGGCTGCTGCAGGCAACTTGGCAACTGGTTTGAACACCTGGGTGCCAGATATGTTAGAGGGCAGCTGCTGTGTTGATCCTTTTGCATTGTATGACGCATGGCAATTATTCTCAAGAAAGCCTATTGGAGATCTTAAGGCAAACCCACAACATCACTATAACAGTTCTATTTAGCCCTGTTCAGCTTAATGTTCCCTTTGCCACATATGGCAGTGGTTGTGCTGACTGACTCACTGGTTCAACTCAGCAGTAACTTTCTGTCCTTTAATGAAGGTCCTAAACACTTGATCAGCATTTTGTTCAGCTGGGATGTCTGCCTGAATTAAGTTTAATTTTCCCACTTTGATGTCTCTCTCCTCAGCCTACTTATGTGAATGATATGAAACTCCTCAAACAGGTCATTGTTCAGTCTTCTGAGTAATAGGTTCTCTGTTCAGCAAATTTTCAATGGATATCATGCTTGGACATTAATAAGTAGTAAACAATACCTAAAATCAGAATTTTAGATTAAGACATCAATCCTGAAAACTAGCCTCATCTGTTTGAGTGTGTGAATCCTTTTGTCCTGCCTTTTGTGGAGTGAAATTATATGACTCTGTTAAAAACACTGGTAATTGTGATTAAAATTATATAATCTGAAGTTAGCATATGAGCTACATAAGAGGTAGCTCTATACAAGAAACACTTTCCTTACAGTATGAGATTTTCTCCCAGCCTTACCTTTTAAGTGAAATGCACAATCTGCGGAACTCAGTAATAACGAACAAATGCTTATAAACCTGGAAATTTGCTGAACTTCTGTATATGCAGATTTTACTGTGTAGAGGTAAGAACCACCACCACCATGTCCTCCTACCTCTGTGTTTTACAATACCAAGAAAGTAACAAATAAGAGTTGGAACTGGGAAACCCTGAGTAGCAAGTGTAGTGGAGTCCTTACAAGATTCAGGGAAAACTAGCAGAAATGCCATGCAACATCAATGGTTGCCATGCAACCATTGCAGCTGTCTTGATTTTCATTTGTTCTTTAGAAAACAGAAGGATATCCTTGAAATTATGTGTTTCAGAACAAAGGAACAGACCCCGATCAGGACCCCATGGTAATCCTGCAGCAGACTACGTTTACCCTACACTGATCCAGATACCTTTGATGCACTGAGCAGTGATGTCTACTGGAGAGCTGGGAGATGATTGGGTGTGTGAGGCAAAACAAATACGGTGGTAGTTTGGCAAGAATTAGGGGTTTTGAGAGAAGCACTTCAGGAACAGTAGTGTTCCTGTTGAAGTGATCAGGTAAGGCTAGTTTCTTAGATATCATGATAGCATTCTTAGTCCATCAAGTTACTGTCGGAGGGATTGAACAGCTCTTGTTTTCCCTCTGATCACTTTTTTCAACCTATCTTGCAGCCCTGTGAAGTACAAAAGCTCTTTACAAATGAAAGCATATTTGAAAGGGCAACCATTACAGGATCACAGGTTCACAAGATGTTAGGGTTTGGAAAGGACCTCTGGAGATCACTGAGTCCAACCCACCTGCCACAGAAGGACCATATAATCTAATGCAGGTGTCATGGGAATGCATCCAGACAGGTCTCGAAAGTCTCCAGAAAAGGAGACTCCACAACCTCTCTGGGGTGCCTGTTCTGGTGCTCCATGAGCCTTACAGTAAAAAAGTTCTTCCTTAATGTGAGGTGGAACTTCCTGTGCTGTAGTTTATGCCCATTGCTCCTATCACATTGCTCCTATGCCCATTGCTCCTATCACATTGTCCTATCACAGGACACAGAAGAGAAGAGCCTGGTCCCCTCCTCTTTTTCTGCAAGAGGGGAGATTATATGACACTCCATGACACTTTCTTTAAACTGGACTAGTCTTAAAAAGCCTCTGGCTAAGAGAAAACAAATGTCTAATAAAAAAATGCAGTCAGTCTTCTTGAAAATTCAACACTTAATTTGGCCATTTTAAAATGCCTTTATTTTACTTTTGATAATATTAATCATCTAACATAAAAACCTTTAATCTTGTATTTTCATTTAGATGAAATGATGTCCACAACAGACAAAAAGACCCCACGTNTTTAAAAATTTTTTTTTTTTTTTTTTTTTTTTTTTAATATTCAGGTGCCAGACTGAAAAATCATCAGGAAGTCGAAAGTGCCTGCCTTAACCAAGTTACCTTGTGCTTCATAGGCCTGGCAAATACACATGGGACACTGTTTAAACTGTAACCTTTTCTGCAGATTCAGCCTTGCAGACCCTCAAGGGAATTAAGAAACTGAAACCCAAATCTAACGCCCACAAGCCCCAGGAAATCACGTAAGTGGGGTAAGTATCTGAGTGACTTTCATGGATAACATTGCCCTTGCCAGGGCAGGGGTTGTATTTCAATTTTAAGTTGGCTAGCATGTGCAGTGGTCTGGAAAACAGCATGAGCAATAATATATGCAAAATGTAAATGCTGAATTCTAGTAACAACCCTGTAAGGAAACTCAGCCAGTGCTGGCAAGAGCTGTCAGCAGTGGGTTCCCATAACCAGGCTTCCTGGCCTGTGCCTATGTTAGCAATCTCCCTGTCTCACGTTCTGCAGGAACTGAACTTTATAATTTTTTTACTGAATGAAGCTAAAGTACAGGCAGTCTTTTTCACCAGTATAATGCCGTTTACGCCTGTATCAAAGACAGAAAATACTTGCTTCCTCTGTTCCCTTTCCCATGCATCACTCAAGACTACAAGGGAAAGAGAGGTTACCATTTCTCATGAAGATGAAACATTGCTCCTTACTATTTCAAAAACTGTGTGTCAAAATCGAGTGAGAATTTTCTCACCTTCCCAAAGTCCTGCTACTCATTCTTAAATTAGCATTACCCTTGTACATCTATTCCCCCTTTGGCTTATATCCTGACTGTACAGAAACAAGCAAGGGCACATTCAGAAAAAAAACATGAGGTGGAGGCCAACAATGAAATTTTTACCTCAGAAATCAACTCAGTAGCAATGTGACTGTTGCTAGCTTTTGTACCTAGTTCAATGCATGTGGCAAGACAGGTGCCACATTCTCACCATTTTAAGCTATGGAAACCTATTCAGTGGCATACAGAATCACAGAATCACTGAACATAAAGGGTTGGAAGTGACCTTGAAAAATCATCTAGTCTGACCCCTCTGCTGGAGAAGGATCATCTAGAGTAGGTCACACAGGAATGTATCTGAGTGGGTTTTGAATGCCTCCAGAGAAGGAGACTCCACAACCTCTCTAGGAAGCTTGTTCGTGTGAAACCTCCAGCTCCAGCTTGCACCCTTTGTCCCTTATCCTATCATTTGACATCACTGAGAAGAGCCTGGCTCCATCCTCCTGACACTCGCCCTTCACATAGTTATAAACATGAATGAGGTCACCCTTCAGTCTCCTCTTCTCCAAGATAAACAGACCCAGCTCCCTTAGCCTTTCCTCATAAGGGAGATGTTCCACTCCTTTAATCAAATTTGTGGCTCTGTGCTGGACTCCTCCAAACAATTCTCAGTCCTTGAACTGAGTGGCCCAGAACTAGACACAATATTCCAGATGTGACCTCACCAGGGCAGAGTAGAGGGGAAGGACAACCTTTCTTGACCTAACCACACCCCTTATATTACACTCCATGATAGCATTTGCCTCCTGGGCCACAAGGGCAATTGCTGACTCATGGACATCCTTGTATCTACCAGGACTCCCAAGTCCCTCTCCTCTGTGCTGCTCTCCAAGTAGGCTGCTCTCTGCACTGCCTGAACTGAGATCGTGAGCAAGTTCAGAGACTGCTATCTACACCAGTGCCAGAGGCAGCATACACACAGTCTCATATCAAGTAATGCACTTAAACACACTTGTAAATCAACTATCTAAACAGCAAGGACTTCACCATGCAGAGAAGCAAGCACTGAAAGCAGACTAAAGGAGTGAAGCAGTGCTCTGCACTTTGCTGTTTGGATCCAGGCCCACATAACCAGGACAGGTATTTTCAGAAAACTTTCACTTTTAAAGGGCAAAAAATATCTGAATGCTTTTTTGTTCCTGAAATTTGTGTTCCTTTCTTTTCTTTTCTTTTCTTTTTTTTTTTTTTTTAATTAGAAAGTATTTTGTATTTTAAGGCTTATCTCTGTTCTTGACTAACTTGACCTTTTAGTTACTAATCACATAATTAGGCTTTGAACTTGTATATCACTTCACAGCTTCTCAAATTCCCACAAAGGCACTGGTACTCTATGGCATTTCCACCTCTTCCTACTTTTGTATGCACATTTGTGCCTCTTAAATACATGAAAAATTCAGCCAACACAAGCATACTTTATACCAGCTGATTAGGCTTCAGGTTGAGGCTGAGGAAGTGCTTTGATGCAAAGTTCTGATTGTAGTAATTTAAAAAATATTTGGCTGGTAATTCAATTCTTTGTGGGTTTTCCAGCTACACTTCGTAAAACAAAGATGAATAGTTTAACCTACTAAGGTATTCCATTTAAAGCATGTTTCTTCTTGTTGAATAGAATACGAAATAATTCACTTTTAAGGTTAATTGACTTTAGATCAGATATCATGACTCAGAACAAACCTCTGGATACTTTTATCCAACCTCATTTTGAGAAGTCAGCAGAGGTTGTTGTAAATCCTTGTGAGAGAAGCCATATTATCAGAAAAAAAAAATCCTCATGATTTCTGTTAAAAATACAAGCAAAGAAGAACTATATTGTGAGAGATGCTCAGAATCCTGAGCATACTGAAAGACATCACTATCTATGAAATAGATGATGATAGACAAGAGGTGTGAAAGAAAAAAACCTGTCCTCTCTTCTGTAACTCATATTTATCTCTTAGATTAGAACACGGAGATGGAAGAAGTGTGCAAGAAAACAGCCTGTCTTCTCCTCTGTAACCTGTATTTATCTCTTAGATTAGAATATGGCCCTACAATCCTTTCTCATAAAGATTTGAGACATCATCTGGCAACAGACAAGGAACAAGAGCATTGATTGAAGAGTACATCGTTCACAGAGGCCCCACATAATTTTAAAAAACGATATTCAGGAAGATTTTAAACACATGTACATGCACAGTTAAAAGGAGCCACATGAAAAAGGGAAGCCAATTAGATTTCTAAATAGTTTTCAGATTTTGCCTAATTGTAAACTCTGGGGACAGAGGATGCTTTTGTCTAGCTACTTTACAGTTCTCCTATCTGCATGCCTGGACAGGACAACATCCTTTAGAGATCACACTGAAGAGTTGGTTTGGGTTTTAAGACAAAAGATGTTTTTCTGAATCTCAGATTTTAACCCCTTTCACATCTGTGGGGCAGTTGATTTTGCTTTAGTAGTGAAGGGAGAATCTAGATATTGACAACATAGCAAAGAGATGGATGACACAAAGATGACAGCTATGATATTTTGCACCAGAAACTTACTTCTGTGATTGTCTCATACAATGTTATCTTTGGAAATATCTGCATTGGCCCAACAGGAATGATCTGAGCTATGCTTTTTGGCTGGGTAAAAGGGAAGGTAAATAATTTTTATTCCTCATATTTTGGGAGAGGAATGTCTGGAGAGTAGCCCTGCAGAAAGGGGTCTGGGGGTGCTGGTTGACAGGAGGCTCAACAAGAGTCAGCAGTGCGCCCTGTCAGTCAGGAGAGCAAACCGCAGCCTGGTGTGCATTGTAAACAGCATAAACAGCCAGTCAAAATGTGATTTTCTGACTGTAATCAATGTTGGTTTGGCCTCATCTTAAGTCTTGTGCAAAGGCTTGGGTCCTGAAACTTAAGAAGGTCCTTGAATCTGTCCAGAGGATGACAACAAAGCTGGTGAAAGAGCTCGAATGAATGTCTTATGAGGACTGCTAGGGAATTTGGGCTTGTTTAATCTGGATAAAACAAGGCTGAAAGGTGACCTCATTGCTCTCTGGAGCTTCCTGAGTAAGCAAAATAGGGAGGGATGTGTTGATCTCTTCTTCTGGCCATCCCTATGAACATTGTAGGAACTTTCAAAATGAAATATTCTATTCTACTCTATTGTAAAAGTTCCTCGTTTTCAAGATAGTTTGTGAGTCATTAAAAGTATCATTTATACTATGTTTCCCTCATGAAAGTATTGTCAAAGTGTTATTGATACTTTCATATGCTGGAAAATATATCTAAATTAATATTATTTATTATTTGAAGAGAATAAGTCACTTTAAAAAATGTCTTGGTTTTTTTCCCCCCAAAATTATTCATACCTAAAGGATAAAGAATTGAAGATCCTTATAAAAAAATGTATATGCACAATGAATACAATAAAGATATAAATATCTTGTTATTTTTCCTTCTCATTGAGCAGCATTTCTGATCATAGAAAGAGGAGCAGAATCCCTGATTTTGAAGAATAAATCACACAATTGCTTATTATGACATTGCTGGTAGGTTGCATCAGTTCCTCCTTTTCTTTTTCTAGAAGGGTATGTCCACTTTAATGAGTAAGTTGTACTGGATTCCGTACAAGCACAAATAGCAATCTGTATTTTCTGACACTGATAGCTAAAGCCATGCTAAAGGTATATGTAGCTTGCAGAGAACGGTTTTGGATTTGTGTTTTTTTGTAGGGGCTTTTTTATTTTATTGTAATTGGTTCCACATTAAAAAAATGTTTGCTTAAACAAAAAACCCCAAATAGTTCTACCCAAACTGACAGATTCTAGATCTCATTAGTATAAAAGCCCATAGTTTCAAAATAGCCTAAAATAGCTATTCAGGTATGCAACAATTTTTTATGTACTGACCCAAATGACATTTTCATTTAAGTGGCTTTTTCCATCTTTTAATATATTTGAAAATAAAGTCACTTAATGAAATCTCAAAATGTGGAATAAGGAATCTACTTTTGAGTACAAAGCCATTTATCTTTTGAGGGATTTGGCTCAGGAGCTGATTCAGTTTCAGCTACAATCTAAATTTGCAGATTTAACCACAAAAGCATGGCGTGGTGCAAATATAACCACTAAGAATTTCAAAATAAGCTTGCATTGCAGTGTTGTTAGTTAACATGAGGACGAGATTTTTTGTAGATTAGCATTTCAGACAACATCCTGTTTTTCTCTGTTACTTCAGTGATTTTGTTACTCTATAAATAAATTATTTATGAGTTTCTGCCCCAGAATTCAGGAAAAAGTTTTATTTGTGAGAAATAAGAGAAGTCAAAAGTACCTGTGGAATGACTACTGTGACTGTATGCTTGTTTGTAGTATAAGGCTGAATCACCCCATGTTTTGTGCCCTGTGGTATCTCGAGCGATATTGAAGCCTGTTTGATGCTACAGCTGGTTTGGGATTTTTTTGGTTTTATTTTTTTAGCCAACTATTTCCTGTTTATTATTTGATATATGAATACTTCCTGTTCTGTTAACAGTTCACACTGATTTAGCATGCTTTTATGAACACACATGTTAAAGCCTGGACTACAGTTCAGCAATATATCTCACTGTGTTATCTCAGCTAGGCATGCAAGTAGCTTTTGTGCTGAACTGCTGTGCTGGTCTGAGGCTAATTGGAATGTTTTAATGAGACAAATTAGATCACTGGTTGTGGAAAGAAAATAATAATGAAGTCTATATCATTCATTGGTTTGATGAAAGGGATAAAAAGCCGAAAAGTAAACAATTTGTCCCCGTCTGTTCTGCGATGCTGCTTCTATTTGCTTCCTCTTTGCTCTGCTCTAATCTCTCCACTAGCACATAACAATGTAAGCTTTGCAGGTTGATTTAATTTGCCTGTCTGGGAAGGAAGGGGGAGACACTGACAGTAGCTTTGAGCCCCTTCTGGGCAGTTCCTTTGTCTGGGAGAGCTCAAACCAACACAGAGGGAGTTTAGATTTCTGTATTATTTCTGATTTCTATGTAATTGTAAATACTTGTAAATATATTGTGTGTATATATATATATATATATATAAATTTTGCT
>VWZI01016912.1:85550-122001 GCA_013396835.1 Psilopogon haemacephalus | reverse complement strand
TATATATATATATATATATATATATGTAAATTTTGCTTTGCTGTCTTGAGCTGGTCTGGCAAATCTCAATAGTGTGTGTGTGGAAAGTTCCTAACCCACCACAACTGCCTTAATGAATCAAGGCAGATATAAAGTATAAGGAGAGCTAGAAATATAAGAACATCCTTCCAGAAAAGAAATACTAGGTTTTCATTGGAAGCTAAGTACCTCAGAACAATTTCTGCAGACTGTTGGCAGCTGTTTAAAGTATTTGAAACTCAGCAAATTTTTGGTGATGGAATTTTACTTTGGAACGTTTTATTTTAAATTAGCCATATCCCTATCAATAACAACAAGCAATCTACAGTCATGCTTCCAAACAGCCTGGAAACAGATAGCAGCTGGATTGCCTTGGCAGGGAGGTAGTACTCAATGATTTCTGGAGGTCCCTTCCAACCTCTAAAGTTCTGTGATTCCATACAACAAGGGATGCATGTTAAATATGTCAGGGCTTGTTAGTATAGCGCCAACAGCAGCACAAGAGTTGGATAATCTGCCTTCATTTTTCAAATCAAGCACAAAAGATGGAAGCTACTTTTCATGGTTTTCCAGCAAAAAAAAACAAAAAAACCCAAACAAACCAAAAAAACAAAAACCCACTCACTGTAGATCAGTGTGCAAACAATCATTTCCTTGTTTTCCCTTGAAATCAAATATTATACTGTATAATGCTGCAGTGGAAGACACTAGATAATATTCTGGTATTTTACATTAAAGAATGCATTGATGATATTTTACTAGGAGAGTTTAGTGCCACAGCAATACTGCCAATTCTTGCAATTACTTACAATAACCTCCCTTAAATGCGGAGCATCATTTTCATAGCGGAGAAAACTCCTTAGGTCATTGAATAGGTCTGTATTTGTACTGCGATTCTTAGATAGAGATGTTAAATGAGCTTTCAACGACTATTTTGTTTAACAGCATTAATTTCTTCTCTTAATTATTCTGTCTTATTGAGAGCAGACACAAATTGTTGTAATTTTCTGATTCAAATATTTTTTGTTCCTAGATGGTGTAAGGTTACTACTAATAACCACAAAACAGTACCTCAAATCTAGCAAAATATTATTTGAGTTTTAACAAAAAACTGGGAGTTATGCAGCAGAGAGAGAAAGACAGCCAAGCTTTCCCATCCTTTGGGAGTGAGGTTTCCTATTTCCACATTTGCAATTTGGAGCCAATGTCCAGCAAGCACTGTAGCATTCTGCTAAATTTACTCCTGACTTTTAAAATATTGGCATTTTTTGGTGTAATTTATGTGAGCTACCTCTTCAAGTAAAAATAAAATTTATCAAATGAATGGGTTTCTCGTTTTTACAACAAAATTCCTCCCTTCACTTAACTCTAACCTGTTTATCTACAGACTGACTAATATTTCTTACTGAAGGAGGTGCATAATTTCTGATGGTGCTTTTGTTTCTCTTCTGCTCTCTCCAGAGAAGTTCTTAGAATCCTATTCAGCAATAAGATTTTTAACCTAAATTAACAAAAATATTAAGCTACCATTAATTTCAGTCCTTGTCAGAAACAGAGGAGAATGTAAGAAAGAATAAGATAGAAAAGATCAAGTGACAGTGAGACAGAGATAAAAACCTCTCTATTACATTTTTTTTTTCTCCTACCTGTGTTTTTTAAAGGATAACATTTAAGTAGAAATCTATGTTGCCTTCAGTCATTTCTGTTTACCTGAAGATTTTTTTAAGTGACTGCTACTGGACGAATTGCAGTGATCTTAAGTCCACTCTACATTACACAGAGGAAGGTTAGCAAGTGCTTTAAAAGTTGTTTAGAGACACCTCTTCATACATCTTAGTTTCTGTGGAGCTGACTTTCCTAAATGATTCGTACAACTCGAGGCTGCTGTTTCACCTTAAGTGGCCTGTTAATAAAAGCATGTTTTAACGGCAGGCAGACAGAAAGGTCTGCTCCTCTCTCTGCTTTCCTCTTTATTACTGAAGCTGGAGTTTATTTTTAAGTGTCTCATAAATAAATTAGTCTTCCATATTAACAGATTAATCCTTCTTACCTACAGGAGTGTGTTGGTGCCCATTCCCAGGAAGTATGGGGCTGGTGGAAAGCCTTGTGGATAAAGTCTCATTTATGTTTCTGCCTTCCTTCACAGAAATCAGGGAGTCAGCCCTTCCCTCTACATCAGAAAGGTCACTGCCAAAAAGAACAGCAAGGAGACTTCTCCAGACTTGCTGAAAAGCATCTAGAAGTACAGGAAGGCTGAAGAAGTGACAGTGATGAAATTAGCAGCCTAATAACTGGGAATATTTTTTCAATATTGCATTTTTAGGTGTTAAAGAAATGGTTTAGTTTTCTCTCCCTCTCACTCGTTCTCTCCCTGTTTAATTTGCTGGCTTCTCTCACAAGGGAAGCAATGTTGCATTCCAGGGCCAGAGATGTCTTCTGTGGTATTTCAGCCTTGCTTCATGCATCAGACCAGAAAACATCCTCTGAGGGTTGTCTCTGTGTGTACTAAGCATGCTAAATTTGTACAGATACTTAATGACCATCACTTTCTCTCCTTTTATCGAGGTGTCTTCTTGTGCCAGGAGGCTAGCAAGCTACTCTAAGGTGCATATATTTGCAAGGGGATTACCTTCTTCGTTGGGCTGCCAGTCCTGCATGACTGTTTCTTGATCCCTCTCTCACGACACAGAGGACACATAACATATGTCTACACAGTATCAGCTAGAGCTGGTTTTCATGTCAGACTACATGTTTGCAGGTGGCAAGTTTCAGTTTGGTATCTTTGCTTTCAGCAAACCAGGGAGTGACACAGTATTGCCTAGGGTCATATATAAATCTGGGGACTCAGTAAAATAGTTCAAGGCTTGTACTAAGAACAATAACTCATGTTAAATGACATTCTCAAAATATTCTAAACTGCTTTATGGATTTATACCTAAGATGAATAACTTAAGGGATAGGAGGAGAGAAGAGAGATCTCTTTGTATTTTATTCCTTTTGATAAAATAATGAAATAGGACATTTCTTCCTGCTCCCCTGTGGAAAATCTAATTGAGTGACAGTTTCAAAATCTGCCACAGACTGCAGACATGTACTTATGTTTTGAATTCAGCACTTGAAAGGCTACTTTGACAGCAATGGTAAGTGTCGTCATTTGCTTTGAACAGACAGTTCTCCTTAATGCTGGAAAAAGACAAGTTGGGGAAATGCTTTTAAATGTTTTGAAAGACTTTGACATTTACTTCTTATGCGACTACATATCAGTAAATACTTCTGAGTCAACCTCAAAGGGCTGAGTGGAGTGAACTTAAAATGATGACACAGATTTGAAGTCACTCAAAATAAGTACTAAGGAAGAACAAAAGGTTTCTTCTTAAAATGTGGCATGGTTACTAAGTTTAGAACTTGTGAATCATAAATCTTTCAACACAGTCTCCAAATGTTTATAGTGATAGTTCAAAGTGTGTGTTCTAATGAGAAATGAAGCTCTAGGTGTTTTAATATCTACAGTAAAAATATTTTTTACCAATTTTTGAGTCCCAAATAAATTCAATAGTTCTGTACCATGAGGAGCTAATAGAAATTTAATTTTTCAGCACTAATTATAAATACACCTTTAGAATGTGCATGTGATTTTCAGGCTTGCTGGTATAGCTTTGTTTATAATTAACTCTGTAGTTTAGAAACAAAAGGAAAAGGTCCACCAAATACCACAAACAAAAAATGATTCCTAGCTGTTGAATAATTCATGAATATTGTCTTTTATAAATTCAGTTTCCATTCTTTCTCTAGCAAAAGCAATTTTGTTAATCAGACTAAAGGCAATTGAGCTGGTGCTGGCAGGGCCTGTGTTAGTGGAATTGATGTATCTTAGTAGGACATGCATGCTGCACTGGGAAATCTTTGTGGTTCAACAATCTATTCTGCTTTGTGTTCATGTAATCCTATCTTCCACCAGAGCAACTAGACATATAACTAGGAGAGGTAGCAATAAGCTATCTTCTTTTTCATGCTGTGACAGAACCATCATTTGAGAGTTTTAGAACAAATGAGTGATCTGGTTCTTGCTCTGAATGAGCAAGTTCACATACATGTTAAAGGTAATTCATAAAGAAAGTATTCTTCAATGTATGCAGAAAGAACACTGGCAGAGAGAATGGTTCTTTAGCACAAAAATGTTTCTGATTTTATTTTGGGACAGATTTGTCTCTTGCTTTCTTCTATCAAAGTAGTTGGGTAATTTCTTAATAAAATTTCAATTAAACACTTTAAGTACCATAATCACAAAATGACAGAAACATCCAGATTGGAAAAGAGCAGCACCAGCCTAGACCAGCAGACATATGTACATATGTCACCAGTTCTTGTTTGTCACTGTTTCTGTGAAGGCTGCAAGGAGAGATTAACATCCTTGGAAAGCATTTGAGCTGCCACCACAGGAAGAAGAAAAATAGAGGAGCACAGAGTGCTGGGCACAGCCCTCACCTGCCTGTTCATGCAATGGAATAGCTTTCAGCCTGGGACTGAGGATGCTCAGTACTGGTACATGCTCCCAGGGTTCCACACACTTTTCCAGGGTTTGGAAGCTGCAGTGTGCTTTACCTATGCATCTGCTATTTATCCTACCTGCACTTCACTCTAGGTTTATCCTAGCTGCCATCCTTGTATCACAGTGTGTGTACATCTACACATATTCACTGTATGCATACACACAATATGTATAGTGTCTATAAAAGGGTATATATACCTAGTGTGTATATATATATATGTGCTATGTAGTATGGATGTACTATCCAGTATACATGCTATATAGAGGTTATGTACCTATATACACTATGCATAATATATATATAGTATAAAACACACATACCAAATATACTCTATGTACTGTATACATTGTACATTTTGTGTATAGAGAATTTATATACTATACCAGTGTATATTATTAGTGTATATACACTCAGTATATATACATATAGCATATATATGAGTGTTTATATATAGCATATATGTGTATAGTGTTAAAACAAAAACACTATTAGCATTCATATACATAGTATATTTAGTCCTCAGACTACTATCCGCTGTTGATCTTTCAAGTAGTCAGTAATGAAGTAAGGACAAGAAGTCCAAGGGCAGTTGAGAGAGACTTCAGGGGCTTAGGATGACTTTTTAAGGGATTTGGAGTGCAAGTAGTGCTCTCCTTTACCTCCTAAATCATGAGGGTTTGGTAATGGAGTAAATAGGAAGAGTCAGGAGATCAATGCCTGGCTCCAAACCTGGTGTCTCCATCAAGACTTTAGGTTCTTTAATTGTGGGTTGATGTGTGGCTGGCAAGATCTTTAGACCAAATGATGTGCATCTACACTAATGCATCATTATCAGTGACATGGACAGAGGAATCAAGTGCAGCCTCAGCAAGTTTGCAGATGACACCAAGCTGTGTGGCACAGTCGACTTGCTAGAGGGCAGGGATCCATCCAGAGGGACCTGGACAGGCTGGAGAGGTGGGCCCAGGCTAACCTCATGGAATTCAACAAGGCCAAGTGTAAGGTCCTGCACCTGGGTCGCTGCAATCCCAAGCACAAATCCAGGCTGGGTGGAGAGTGGCTGGAGAGCAGCCCTGAGGAAAAGGACCTGGGGGTCTGGGTTGATGAAAAGCTCAACATGAGCCAGCAGTGTGCACAAGCGGCTCAGANAAGATGATCAGAGGGCTGGAGCACCTCTGCTATGAGGACAGGCTGAGAGAGTTGGGACTTTTCAGCCTGGAGAAGAGAAGGCTTTGAGAAGATCTTATAGTAGCCTTCCAATATCTGAAGGGGGCCTGCAGAAAGTCTGGGGAGAGACTATTTACAAGGGTTTATAAAGGTGGGGGGGCAGGTAACTGGAAACCCACTACATCTTGTAATGACAGGATGAGGGGTAATGGGTTTAAACTGGCAGAGGGGAGATTTAAACAGGATGTTAGGAAGAAGTTCTTCACAGTGAGGATGGTGAGACACTGGAACAGGTTGCCCAGGGAGGTTGTGTCTGCTCTGTCCCTGGAGGTGTTCAAGGCCAGGTTGAGTGAGGTCTTGAGTGACCTGATCTAGTGGGAGGTGTCCCTGCCTATGGTGGGGGGTTGGAACTGGATGACCTTTGAGTCTCTTCCAACATAAATCATTCTATGATTCTATGCAGCATGGGAAAAAAAGAGGTAGCAATTGTCTATCAGAAAAATGATGACATAGAAGCTGTCACAGAAATGTGTTGGAGTGCCTTATACCACGGAGTGCCAAAACTGATAGCTGTAGCTGTAGCTTCAGAAGGGATAGGAAAAGAGGAAGAGTCATCAGTGTGGCCCTGTATGTCAGGGAGTGTTTTGATTGTATTGAGGTTCTTGATATCAGTGGCAGAGTTAAGTGTTTATGGGGAAGAATCAGAGGGAAGGCTAACAAAGCAGATGTCCTGGTGGGAGTCTGTTATAAACCCAGTCAGGATGAAGAGACATAAAATATTCTTTAGATACGTGGCAGATGTGCTGTGATTGCTGGCCCTTGTTCTTGTGGGCAACTTCAACTTCCCTGATACCTGCTGAAAGTATAATGCAGCAGAGAGGGAACAGTCCCAGAAACTCTTACAGTGTATAGATGATATCTTCCTCACACAGCTGGTGACGGAGCTGTGTCACAGAAGGATGCCTTTCTGGGCCTGATGCTTGTGAGTAGAGAAGAATTTGTGGGCAACGTAACAGTTGGGGGCAGTCTTGGGCATAACAATCACGAAATTATAGAGTTCTCAGTTGTGGGAGAAGTAAAGAGATCAGTCAGCAGATTTACCACCTGGTACTTTTGGTCAGCAGACTTTGACCTGTTTCAGAAACTGGTGGACAGACTTGCTCAGGAAGCAGTCCCGAGCACCCAAGGAGTCCAATAAGGTTGGACATTATTCAAGAGGTAACTCTTAATGGCAGAAGAACAGGCAGTCCCCATTTATATAGACTGTATATGTATATATATATAAACACTATGTGTGTGTATATACACATACTCACGCAATGTGTATACTGTAATACTATACACATATACACAGTAGGCATATATATATATATATATGTATAATATTTAAGTGTAAACATATTTACTATGAGAAGAGGCAGGGGGTCTATGTGAATGTTACCAGAATGTGGGAGTGCTTCTGGCAGTACCTGTGACCAGCTGGTGTGGGCTGTTTGGGACTGGCGGTGAAATGGCTGTGAGACCTCTCCTGGCCCCACTGCTTCTGCTGCTGCAGTGGCTCCTCAGGGTCGAGGCTGGCATGGAGGCTGAGGAAAGAGCAGGTGGACAGGGCTGTAGACACTGCCCTCCTGCTACCCCATGTCTGGCCAGCAGAGGTGGGACGGCTCTGAGGTCTGTCTGGGTTTGTTGCCTGCAAGCTGTTGCATGTGTGGCTGTGTGAAGTTGTTAAATGGACAGAGTAGCTGGTGCTAGTTTTCTGTCTCGCTTTAAATAACGGTGCAATGCAGACTGCTAGGAATTTCATCCAGAAAGAGGCTGAAAATATTTGGGCAGGCAGTATCCATTTGCAGAGCTACACAGAATGCTGGAAAGCAAAATTGCTGCCAGCATGAGGGCAGCAAGTGACCTTATTACGGCATATCTGTACCAGATCTGACGTCGGTACTACTCTAAGGGAAGCAAAAAAGGCTAAAGGTTCTGCAGATGGGCACTGGCAGGGAATGTTAGTCTCCACTGCTAAAATGTTGCTCTGAATGGGAGTTTTTGGTGTTTGGTGGTTTGTCCTGCCTGAATTTCGCTGTGGGCTGGCTGCTCTCTGAAACTGCTGTGTTCACAGTAGCCATAAGGATGTCAGGTCTTGTAAATATACTGCTCTGGCCTCTGGTTGTATATCTCCTGGTGCTCTGTGGCCAACCAAGAGGCTTTCTGACATCCAGACCTCTTCTGAGCCCTGGTGACAAACTGTAGTCCACAGACCTCATGTTAAATTGACTTGTGCCTGTGCCAAGGGAGGTGCTTTAGTGAAAGGAAGTCTTCATGATATTTTGTGGATACTAGATGGCAGTATTGCATTTCTTAAACAATTAAAGTCTAGTTAGTGGAAAACAGGAAGAATAGCAACCCTGTGACACAGTGAAGAATACAATACTGTCAGTAATGAAAGCTCATATAGACAAAGTAATCAGATAATTAAAATACCATGTTTACTGAAGGCTAGCCTGGAACAGAAGCTACGTTATATTTTCTTCTTGGCCGTGAACATCCTTACTGCTCACGTGAGTTAATAGTTGGCAACAGGACTCATCATACTTTATGGGTCTTCAAGATTAGACCCATGATATAAGTCACCTTTTTGGAATTTGTAGCACTCATGAGTAACAGTACTTTTTGTGAAGAGTGTGAGTGGACCTTATTACACTTCCGGATTTAAATCTTGTAAGATTTTATTACAACTGAAAGAAGCAGACTTTGTTATCTCGGTTCATGTATTAGTGGATAAGCATTCACATCATTGAGTTCTTGATCCAGGAAAGTACTTGAGCAAGTATTTAGCTCTAAGTATGAGTAGTTTGTGGTTTTAATAAGATTACTCATATGGTTAAAGTTTGACAGATAATTAAGAGACATCCTGGATCAAGGCCTAAAGCAATCATTTAAACTTGGCTGTCTTTGTAGAGATGCCAAAAGGCTGATTAACTTTTCTAAGTTGCTCTCTACTCTTTGGTGTCTGTGGTGGCTTCAGGTTATGACTGATACTCCCTGATAACTTAGTCATGCAACTAGACTCTCAGCTGTGTCCCCTGCACTAAGGAACAACCTTTAAACATGTGAATACAATGATTCCCTAGTGTAAGTTGACCCAGAAAAAGAACCTGAGTTCTCAGGTGGATCTGGTTAGCCTGGTCCCCAAGTGGTAGGGCTCAGGTAGAGGGCTGGAAGTCATGGGACCCACCACAGGTGGCTTCCAAGCTTTGAATAACAGAAGTGGCAGAAAAGGAACTCTCAAGCAAATGAAAAGCTTTTTGGTATAGTTAGGGATAGAAGAAAGAGCTGACTGATTGCTTGGGGTAGGTAGCTCATTCTGATGGGTTTCTTTAGCTGGAGGCTGCTGTTAAGTGATAATTTTGGATCCTGATCCAAAATCTCAGACAGTGGAAAAGAGGGAAGTAAATTAATGGAAGACCAAAGTCTAAAGATGGACAAAGGTTGAGTTTTCACGGCAGTGTTTGCCTTGACAGAGAAGGTAATGTGAGAGCTGCTGTCTGTGTCTATTAGATGTTACTCTGGAGGGGATGAACTCTGACAGAAGATTGAAAGATGATTACCCCTGTTTTGCAAAGAACAAAAGTTCTCCTTCCTGTTAATAGAATTAGATGTGCCTGAGATGGTGGTGTAGATGGATGTGAAAACTGAGACAGCAATTGGTCTTATGAGCCTGGAAAGTTTGTTTTCCATAGAAAGTGTGGTTCCTCTGAATATTCAACTGAAAACTGTGAGAGAAGTCATAATTTCTTTGGTTAAAATATAAGATGAACTAATATAAGATGGCAAGCAATCTGGTGAGCTTTTATTTTGTGGGTGTAATGAGTCAGTTTCAACTACAGGATTTTTCCGGTGTTTTATTGCCTCTTGTTGAAGCAGGAACACATACGTGTGACCCCAGCTGTAAGCAAGCATTTAAGTGTACGTAGAAGAGGAAAACCTACATGAATACACTACTAAACATGAAATATGTTTCAGAGCTCAGTCTTCCACTATGTAACTAAAACAGAGACAGTCAATCCTGTAACAGGAATGCTATTTTTATCCTGGCTGGAATAGTGATATTCTGTGGTTCACCAGGTCACTGTTTTATGTTTGGTGTCAAGCAAGACTTGATCAGTTTTATTTACAGTCATCACACGTTTGTGAAGTGAAACAGCACATAACTCTCGTGCAGATCTCTTTTTTTGGAACAGTTTAATCTCTGACAACATCAAGTGATCAGTGCTGAAATTGGTCATACATTGTTTGGTCTGGCTTTACTTTAGTTTTCTTTTTTTTCCTTACCATGGAATATTTTGACATTTATTGAAACTCCACAAACTTCCTAATTTACATATTTCCACTTGTTGATTAATTGAAGCAACATAGTTTAATTTCAGTAGAAACTGAATTTAAGTATGTCAGAACTTTATCTTTCAGGGCTGCTCTTGTGCGTTCCAAGACTTGCCCTTCAAATAACTCCCATTCTTCTACTGGACAAGGCTGAGATGAAGTCAGTATAGATTATGTGCTTCATATCCCTCCTATCATAGGGCTTGCCTCATTCCCTGAAGTTGTTCTGTGTTACAACACTTGATAGGTCTACAATTTTTTTCTTTTATGGTGATTTTTTAATTTTTTGGGAAGTAAGAAACTTTCAACAGAAAGCAGACGCAACATTTTGTCAAACTTCATGAAGTAGAAATCCTGAAAATGTTTTGTTAGAAAACACTTGACTTGATAAATCAGATGTGTACTCAATAAAAAAATAGAAACCTACAGTGTTCTGTACAACTTCTTGCTATACAACCTGCACCTCTGCAGTTGTAGTCTTCCAATAGCAAGTTTTTTAGTTTCAGTGACATCTTCTGAATGACAAGTATTGATTAATACTAGAGATGCTTGACTGTATTTTCTAATAATACGATGTAATTAAGAAAGGTACTAGTTAAAATAACACCATCACCCAGTGCTGCTTCAGTTCATATACTTTGCTAATCAAGAAAACACTTTTTGTTTCATGTACACTTCCATTTTTTTTGTGTCTGTGCAGTGCGCATCTCCAATTTCGTTAGCTTGTGTATAAGGACACAGAATCTGCAGGCGTGCTTATGGAAATGTCACCTGAGTTTGCTATCATCAAAATGAAAGGACAGTTTTTTAGTTTACCAACTGAAAGACCTGGGCCAAAAGTCTTCATGCAGTCCACCTGAGTCATACCTGGAGTGGTGGTTGCAAATCAAAGTACTAGGTAGGTTGGTAGAAGATCAACAACACTTGCTTATGGGTTTTTCTGGTCATTGGTTTGCAATAGTTTATGCCAGCTAATCATGGATAAAATTATGCAAACCATGGGATATTTATCAGGGTGGTGAACAATCAATTGTAGGATTAGTAGTACTTGCAGACAAAATACTACAGTTAGAGATTTTTATGGTGGTACAGGTTAAGAATATACGTCAAAGGAGCATGAGAAATACAAGATGAAATAAAAAGCTTGAAGTCCTGACAAAAGTTAACAGCTTCTTCTCTTCTTTAGACAGCCATGCATGCCAAGAAGAGAGAATGACTATAATTTTAAATTTCCCAGAGTGGCTTATACCTGAACTGTGTGCAAGAAGTTGGAAAACAGAGATTTAACTAAACGAACTCAAGGGTACTTGAGCCAAATGGCAACACTTTAAAAAGGAACACTTAAAAATGGTTTCTCTTGCAAAAGCTTTAACATAGCTGTAAAATGTGAACTGTATTCACAGGTAGAATGCCAAATGGTAAGGGATGTTTAATACTAAAAATATAAGTGGGATTTAAATTCTTTCAAAATTGTTTTTAGTACAAATCTCAGCACAACCTATGTACTCTTACAGCATATCAAAACAGCTATAGCTTGTGATAAATAATGCAATCATCCAAAGTTATTGAGATGGAGGAAGGTGTAGGGACATTTTGTGTTGTTTGTTTTTTAAACTAAGTATTATATTTCCTGGGAAACACAGCTTTTAAAGGGAAGATATATTTAATCTTTGTCAAAATGTGATTTACCTTTCTATTCTGAGCAGAAGAGCTCCAGTTTATTCAAAGCAAGTTTACAGATCTCTGAAGGAATTACTGGAATAGTTGCTTCTAAAGTCAGATATATGGCCTATTAATGCATTTATCACAATATGTTTAGGGTTTTTTAGTTTTGGGTTTTGGTTTTTTTTTAAATTTCTGAGATGTGGAAGAGTATTACTAAGTGAGTACAGCAAGTTTTGTGTCAGTGCCGAGGGATATCTGTGAATCTGTTTCAGTGCAGGGAGGGGAGAGAAGGCAAGTGAGACTTGATGAAGGAGATAATGGCAAACCTTTTGGTATCATTAGACTTTTTGAGTGTTCTGATTGTAAAAATCTAGCTAGCAAGTTAATGCAATAAACTTTAATGATATGAAGTACAGGGCTATTGGGTGTTTGCTAACAGTAATCAAAGCAATTTTTTTCCAATTGGATAAATTGATGATGATCTATCTTGGGCCCTCTATAGGACAGCTGCTCTCAGTGGGTTTTCCAACAGTAAAAAAGTTTCTCCAAGATTTTGAAAGCATACCAAAATCCTATGACTCTCCTGTTTCCCTATAAATATTACTTTCCAACTCTGATTTTATTTTTGTTGGTGCCAGGGATGTGAAGGGAGAAAAGTTTTCTAAATGTTTTTTCTGACTTCCCACTTGGTTCTTTTCCTTTCAAGAAATGATTAGGATGAATAATTTCCTAGTCTGTGTTTCGTTCTTTTAGGCTATGTCAAAACTTCAGAGCCTGAGCCACTGCATCATGCATCTTCCATCCAGCTTGCATGCTGAGGTTTCCTACTTGTAGGTGATGGAGAGGGTGAGCAATTATTTCTCAGTGTGATAAGTAATGGGGTGAAGGACAGATCATGAGCATGGGAAACCCTCTGGGGTCACAGCTAGGTAGAAAAGTGGCTTTCAATGCCTTTATTCTCTGGTTTTGGTTGTTTGTTTGTTTGGGTTTTTTTTTGTTTTTTTGTTTTTTTTTTTAAACTAATAACCTGGTTGTTATCAGATACAGCTGTAACACACTGCAGAATTAAACTAGGGTGTTAGTATTGTCAATTTGACAACTGTCAGCATCTTAGAGTGTTGTTTATTTTGGGGCAGTAAAGCATTTGATGCTGCTCCCCATGATGCTCTGGTCTCTAAATTGAAAAGAATTGGATTTGATGAGTGAACCACTCAGCTGATAAGGAATTACCTTATGATCACATCCAAGAACAATAGATAATTGCTTGATCTCTAAGTGGAGACTATTGATGAGTAGTGTTCTTCAGGGGCCAGTACTGGGATTGGTGCTGTTCAGCATCATTATTTGCAACATAAACAGTGGGATTACTGATAACATGAAGATGTGTGGTGTGTGTTTTACATGCTGGAGGGAAGAGACGCAGTCCAGAGGGACAGTGACAGGGTTGAAAGATGGGCCAGTGTCAATCTCATGAAGTTCAACCAACAAGGCTGGATGGAGAATAAATGGAGAGCAGTCTTGAGGAGAAAGACTTGGGAATGCTGGTTGACAAAAAGCTCAGCATGAAACAGCAATGTGTGCTTACATAAAACCAGCCATATCCTGGACTGCATCGAAAGAAATGTGGCCAACAGATCATGGGAGGTGATTCTGCCCCTCTGCTCTGCTTTCATAAAACTACACTTGCAATATTGTGTTCATCGCTGGAGATCCCAACAAAAGAACACGAAACTTAGAGTGGGCCCAGAGGAGGGCACAAATGTGATCAGAGGGCTACAGTGCCTCTACTACAAAGACAAGGTGGGAGATTTGGATTGTTTAGCTTAGAGAAGAAATTGGTTTGGTGGAATTCTATGATGGGGTAACAGCATTAATGGACAAGGGAAGAACAGCGCTTGACACTGTTCCCCTGATACCTTGGTCTCTAAATTGAAAAGACATCTGATGAAAGCCAGCTGATGAGTGGAATACTCAGTGGATAAGGAATTGGCTTGACAATTGCACTCAAAAGCTGATGGTCAATGGATCAATATCTAAGTGGAAACTAAAGATAACTTGTGTTAAGTACTGGACAGTGGGATTGAGATCACCCTTAGCAAGTTTGCTGACAACATCAAGCTTTGTGATGCGGTCAGCATGCTGGAAGAAAGGAATGCTGCCCAGATGGACGTTGACAGGTTTGAGAGGTGGGCCAATACCAATCCCATGAAGTTCAACAAAGCCAAGTGCAGTCCTGAGGAGAAGGACTTGGAAGGCTGGTCAGTAAGAAGCTCAGTGTGAGCCAGAAATGTGTACTTACAGCCCAGAAAGCCAGCCCTATCCTGGATTGCATCAAAGGAATCATGGCCAGCAGGTAAAGGAGGTAATTCTGCCTGTTTACCCTACTCTTGTGAGACAGTATCTGGAATACTGTGTTCAGGTTTCAACACAAGAATGATATGGACCTGTTAGAATGGATCCAGAGGAGGGCCACAAAGATGATCAGAGGGCTGAATCACTCCTCTTCTGAAGACAAGCTGAGAGATTTGGGATTGTTCAGCCTAGAGAAGAGAAAGATCTGGATGAGCAAGCAGCCTTCTGATATTTGAAGGTAACCTATGGGATTGCTGGAGGTTGAATGGTGCCTTGAGCAATCTAGTCTGGTAGGACACGGAAGGGGCTTGAGCTAGATGGATCTTTAAGATCCATTCTAGCCCAAACCATTCTACATTTCTATGATTTCGGGAGTATATCTGTTGGGTATTTTTAAAACAGAAAGTATTTACAATTTAAAAATCTTAGCAGTCTTTAAGGTATGAGGAATCTTTAAGTGTGAGAAATGAGGTACTTCTGATGAGCCCTTCCTTCTTCTACTTACCATTTTCAATTTCTGACAAAAAGTTGTGTTCAGGAAAACCTCAAGTGAAGTTTCCTCATTCTGCTGCAGATCTCTAAGTGGCTTTTGTGTTTTATTTTGTGATTTCCCCCCCACCCCTTATTATTTATTTTTTTAAATGTTTGCTTTATTGCATTATATTTGGGTGTTTTAGAGCTTTTATTGTTGTTGTTTGTTTCTTGTGTTTTGTTTTATTTGTTTGATTGATTTTTAATTTAAAATAGTTTCATTCTACAAGCAAAATTGTCACAGTATTTTTTTAATCAGATGTTGAAAAACAAAATTTCTTTTCTTGCTCTCTCTGCCTCACTCCATTACCCTAAAACATATTTTGTGGTGTATTGGCCTCACTAGAAGAGATGAGCTACTCCATTACCCACCAGTGGCACAGTGCATGATGAATTGTTATTCTACACCATGTTAACATCATTCTCACTGCATGACAGGAAGAGCTTATAAGACTTGAAGTATATTCTATGGCTTGTAAAGTTTCCTGTTACAGGTTTTTTGTATTATTTTTTCCCTTTTCTTTCAGCTTCTGGGCAGGGATGTGCCCCATTTTCTGGTCCTTCAGTTTTATAGGTGCAGGTGGTTCATGTTTTGTCTGTTCCTCTGCTGCTGCATATGCAGGTATTTCTGGTTTATTTTGTGTAATTTGATAACCCTGTGATAGTGTAGTACATTGTACTTATCTCAACTATTGACTCTGCCTCCAGGGTCTTTTTTCTCCTTGCCCACCAGAGAGGAGGGAACAGGGGTTTAGAGGGAGAGGAGAAGCTCCTTTGTCTGATCCCCAGACTGCTGTGGATCAGCTGCCAGCTGAGTTAAAACCAGGACAGCACATATTTGGCACCCAAAATGAAGCCTGAGCCCAAGTGTTGAGTTGAGATAATGAGAGAATTCAACTCTGCTAGAGTAAATTTGTTCATTCTTCCTGTTAAGGTGTTCACTCTTCTGGTTGTATAGCCTTTTCCACATGGACGTGGTAAGGGGAGAGGATAAACCCCTTTGTCATGCGTAGACTGCTGGAGCTCAGCTGCCAGCTGAGTTAAAATGAGAACATCTGGCAATATCTACAGCTTCAGTGTGACACTTGTATTGAAATGATGCAATGATGCTGTATGGTACTGATCCCTGACTATTGTATTTGCACTGCTAAATACTCTATTGTCTAATGATATAAAAAAATCTATTGAGGTGACAATTTCATTAAAGGCAACCACACAGTTGTATTTCTACTAGATCTTGCCTGGTACCCTGGTTCTGGAATTACAAGTGTTTAACCAAATATCACTCATCGATTTCATCCGTCTTCCAAACTTTTGTTTTTGCTTTGTTGTTTGAGGATAGTAAGATACTTCACTCCAGAACTCTGAAACATGACTGTCCCCCACCTGAGGCTCTGGTATGATGTAAGCTCTGTCGAAAGTACAAGAGGACAACATCTAGGGATGATCTGCAGACTAAAATGGAGGTGTGCAGGAGGGCTGGCTGTTTTCTGCAGAGTCATTTCTATGCTGGAGATGTTTCTCACCGCAGGCAATGAAGGGAACTTTGTGTGTGTCTGTAACTCCTGACCTTGACATACCAGAAGGGGGCAGTTAGAATAAACTCATTGCTAAACCATACGGAACATGTTCTGGAAAAACAAAGTGCATTAATCTGAGGAAAATGCAGCTGTGCAGCACTTTGGCATGTGAAGCACAAGTCCTATCTGACGTCAGTTCGGCTTTGTGTACATACTGTACGAACTGGGAGAGAGCTCATAACACAGCGTATGGTGTGCTGGATTATCACCTCCTTCAAATCTCTAGGCTGAAGATCTCTAGGTACATTTAACTACATGTACCCTGTCAATTCTGTAGCAGATCATGACCAGTAACAGGATGATACCTTGCTGGAACCAGCTGTGCTGAAGGGAAAGAGAATTTAATAGGAGTGGAAGCAAGGAGACAAGAGAAACAGTTTATTTAGCTGGTTATGACTTTTAAACATAGCCACTCAATGAAGACTTCAGCCTGACTTATGTTAAGGGTTTCTGCAACCTGCTTATGACTACAATGAGTATTTGTCAAAGAGTAATGTAACAATGTCAGTAAAAAGGACATGACATCCTTCAAAATTAATTATGGCTTCTAAACTAACGTAATATACTGATGCTTTAGAAGAAGGCAAGCAAAATAGAGGGGTTGTTCAACCTGGAGAACAGAAGGCTGCAGGAAGATCTTGTGGCAGCTTTTCAAAATAAAAAGGAAGATTATAAAGAAGATAGAAAGAGGCTTTTTAACAGGGACTGTAATGACAGGACAAGGGAAAACAGTTTTAAACTGAAAGAAGGTAGATTTAGATTGGCCATAAGGAAGAAATTCTTTATTAATGAGGATGGTGAGCCGATGGCATAGGTTCCCAGCTAAATGGTGGATGCCATATCTTTGCAAGTGTTTGAAATGAGGTTGGATGGGGTTTTGAGCAACCTTATCTAGTGGAATATGCCCTTTTCTGTGGTAGAGTTGTACTAATGATGTTTAAAGTTCTCCAAGTGAAAAAGTTCTATAATGAAAAGTGCAGGTAGCACGCTTCTAACATCTGTGAGAGCAAGAGCCCTACATCCCTTTTGTGCTAGACAGGCAGAAAACATGCCAAGGAGCTACATGACTACGATGATTTAATATGAAGGAATGTTTTGTTAGTGTCTTATACCTAGTAAAATTGCCACTCTCACAGTTATGAAGCAAAGGCCATTGCAAGTAGTAAGTACCAGCTTTCTTTGGAGACATATTTCCAACAATCTGCAACAACTTCGGCTTCTACCTGTGATGAGGAAAAGGTCCAATGGAGTCTCCAATATATATGATTCAAGCAGAGAACTCATCCTTTAATTATAAAATCGTAGAATGGTTTGAGTTGTAAGGAACCTTAAAGATCATCTAGTTCCAACTACCACACCATGGGCAGGGACTGTCCACTAGATCTAAGTGCTCAAAGAGAAGATGCTTCTTAGGGTTTCAGAGTGAAGCTTTCAAAACCCAGAGCAGCTTCAGAATAACAATATCGACATTAGATATCCATTTATTTAAGAGTTTCTTTGCTGAAAACAAAGTCTAGGTTGTAAAGGGTTAAACCTACCTGGAGTATTATCCTGACTTCTCCCTGGGGGTGGTCTGACCTGCCCCCAGGTGTCGTGTTTAGCCCCCTTCCACTTCCTGCCAAGGACTGCTATAAAACAGGGGGACATCTTGCATTCTCTCTCTCTCTGGTGCTCTCTGCCTGACCAACTCCTTGCTGCCTTGCTGTTGAACAACACATGCTCCCGAGCAAACGTGGAGGAATACCACCATTTTACCTTTGGAACTCTGACTAACTGCATTCCACCATCAAAATCCTGCATCCTGTTTCCTCCATCATCAAATCATCCATCCCAGCGTTTAGACTCAACTCTTATTTCACGGGTTGTATTCTGATATTGTGTATTTTGTTCCCTTTTCCCTGTTTTCTGTAACTCCCCTTACCTCCTATTTATTGTTAAAGTTTATATATTTTTTCTTCCAAATCAAATCAAGTTATTTATTGGGCTTTTGAGCTCAGGGGGGTTAGCCTAAACCTAATATATACATGAACAGTATTTTTACATGGTAAGGATAGGAAAGTGGAAACCAGTTTTCTTACCAGACTTAGTTTGTACAAAAATGCTGATGATGCATGATAAAAAAAAGGGATCAGATAAAAAGTAGATCTAGTGTTTAGAGGAGGACAGGGGATAGGTATGTTAGCAAAGAATGTGAGCGACTTATGTTTCTGACTAGGTCATTGATGATTTGAAATTGCCATACTGACAGCATGATTAATAATTTACAGCTATGTTTTTCACCATTTTGCAAAAATCCAATTTGTCTAAACTTAGGTCATGCAACCCAAATGACAAAGGCAATGCATGAGCTTCCGTCAAAATAAATTCAGCTCTAAGATCATCTTGACTTAAATAGTAGTTATTTGCTGGGGAATGCATGAACTTCCACCAAAATAAATTCAAGTCTAAGATTATCTTGACTTAAATAGTAATTATTTGCTGTTTGGGGGCTTACCTATGCTTGTGTTGCCTCTTATGCATTTTGGGTGGGTGGGATATCAACAGAAGAATCTGTAGTATGAAGAATGAGAAGAGTGAAGTCCAAAACAATAACAGTATTATTGACTCATTGGGTGAATATGTTTAATGTGTTTTGTTCTTGCATGCTACAAAACAAAAAATACTGTAACTTGGTAAAAGACCCTGTAAATTAATTTTCTGTACACCTCTCATGTGGCTGCATCCCTATCCCAGAAAGCACACAGACCAGCGGTGAATTTCCTGCTAAGCTCTACCACAGAAGAGTCAGGTACTTCCCGGTCCTACAGCCACTTCTTTTTCCAGTGTGTTTCCATAACACTGGGCTGCAGTGCTTGTGTGTGCACAGCCCAGTCTTCATGGAATGGAGGAACAGGAGGATTAGTTGGATGAGCTAACTAACCACAGAGCAGGAGTCATGCCTGGTTATGTTAAAAACCTAGGATTGATGCTGAATTGCAGTTACTCGTTTTGGTGAAAGGGACTGAAACCTCTCTTTGAGAAAGATATGCCTTTCTCTGTAAGTAATTATGAAATCAGAAAGATAAAACTGGTATGAAAAATATGAAATTGTTAAATAAAACCACTTGTCATGAGAAAGATGGTTCACTGCGAGAACTGTAATTCATTCAGAAAGATATCTCAGAATCCCAGAATTAACCAGGTTGGAAAAGACCTCTAGGATCATTTAGTCCAAGCTGTCACCTAACCTTTCTAATTAACTAAACCATGGCACTAAATGGCTTATCCAGTCTCCTTTTAAAACATCTCTGCTGACGGTGACTCCACCACCTCCCTGGGAAGCCCATTCCGATGCCAATTACTCTTTCTGTGGAGAATTTCTTCCTAACATCCAGCCTAAATCTGCCCTGGGGTGGCTTGAGCCTGTGTCCTCTTGTTCTGTCACTGTGTGCTTGGGAGAAGAAACCAACCCCACTTGGCTACAACCTCCTTTCATGTAGTTGTAGACAGCAACGAGGTCTTCCCTGAGACTCATCTCCAGGCTGAACAACACCAGCTCCCTCAGTCTCTCCTTGTAGGTCTGTGATCCAGTCTCCTTACCAGCCCTTCTCTGGACATGTTTAAGCACCTCAACATCTTTCTTAAATTGAGGGGCCCAGAACTAGACACAGTACTCAAGATGTGGCCTAAACAGTGCGGAGTACAGGGGCAGAATGACTTCCCTGATCCTGCTGATCCACACTATATCTCATACAGGCTAGGATGCCATTGGCCTCCTTGGGCACCTGGGCACACTGCTGGCTCATAGTCAGTCAGCTGATACAGCTAAAGGCTGTGCAGCCATCCAGCAAGACTTGGACAGACTGAAGAGCTGGGCACAGAGGAACCGAATGAGGTTCAACAAGGACAAGTGCAGAGTCCTGCATCAGAGGAGGAGTAATAAACTGCACCAGTACAGGCTGGGAGGCGACCTAGTGGAGAGCAGCCTTATAGAGAGAGACCTGGGAGTGCTGGTGGATAACAAGTTATCGATGGGACAGCAATGTGCCCTTGTGGCCAAGAAGGCCAATAGGATCCTGGAGTGTATTAAGAGTGTGTCCAGCAGATCAAGGGAGGTTTTCCTTCCCCTCTACTCTGCCCTGCTGAGACTCCATCTTGAACACTTCATTCTGTTTTGGGCTCCCCAGTTTAAGAGGGACAGGGATCTGCTTGAGAAGGTCCAGCTGAGGGCTACAAGGATGATTAGAGGACTGGAGCACTGCCTTATGAGGAGAGGCTGAGGGACCTGGGGCTTTTTAGTCTGAATAACAGAAGACTGAGAGGGCGTTTAATAAATGTTTATAAATATCTGAGGGCTGGGTGTCAGGAGAGGGGAATGACAGGCTCTTCTCACTTGCTCCCTGTGATAGGACAAGGAGCAATGGATGTAAGCTGCAGCACAGAAGGTTCCACCTCAACACAAGGGGGACCTTTACTGTAAGGATCACAGAGCACCAGAACAGGCTCCCCAGAAGGGTTGTGGAGTCTCCTTCTCTGGAGACTTTCAAGGCCCATTGGGATGTGTTCCTCTGTGACGGCAGCTTGATTTCATGGTCCTGCTCTGGCAGGGGGCTTCGATTTGATGACCTCTTTGGGTCCCTTCTAACACCTGACATCCTGTCATCCTGTGATCCCAGGATATGAGATCACATTTGCTTTTTGTTGAAATGTCCATGGCTGAAACTGTTCACCATGTCAGATTCTGAAGTCTTATTTTCAGGTTCGATTTGTTTTTCCATAGTTTAATTAATTTTCTTTAATGCTTTTTTAAAAACTTTGACTGCTACAGGTTAAGGCCTAATGATTATAATTTTAAGTGGAAAAGGATGTACGAAGTCAAATATGTATTATAAGAAGGAAGATGATGAATTTTAAAAGTGTGAATTTTAGTTAAATCACTTGTTAAATGACAGAGTATATTTTACGCATAACACAAATATAGAAAAGGATGTTTTAATGTCAAAACTAGACTAGCAGTGACTTTTTTTCCCCCATTATTGAGGAAATATTATACTAAGCAAACTCTTTACTTGTGTATTTACCTTTTAACTTTACCTGATAATTGAGTTGGCATACTAAAGAAACAACATGTGTCTCAGAAGTAAATGGCAGAACTTAAGGTGGTGAGAAATCATAGAATGGTTTAGGTTGGAAGAGACCTCAAAGGTCATCGAGTTCCAACCCCCTGCCATAGGCAGGGACACCTCCTGCTAGAACAGGTCACTCAAGGCCTCATCCAACCTGGCCTTGAACACCTCCAGGGAGGGAGCAGCCACAACCACCCTGGGCAACCACTTCCAGTGTCTCACCACCCTCACTATAAAGAAATTCCTCCTAACATCCTGTTCAAATCTCCCCTCCACCAGCTTAAAGCCATTACCCCTCATCCTGTCATTACAAGACCTTCTGAATAATCCATCCCCAGCCCTCCTTTAGGCCCCCTTCAGATATTGGAAGGCTACTATAAGGTCTCCTCAAAGCCTTCTCTTCTCCAGGCTGAAAAGCCCCAACTCTTTCAGCCTGTCCTGATAGCAGAGGTGCTCCAGACCTCTGATCATCTTTGTGGCCCTCCCCTGGACTCTCTCCAACAGTTCCATGTCCTTCTTGTGCTGGGGGCTCCAGAACTGCACACAATACTCCAGGTGGAGTACTAGTCTATTTTAAGAAGAGTTAAAGAAATCCAACCTTGCTTGTGTGTAGAGCAATTGATCTCTAAACTGACGACTTCCAATGGAGAGTTTGGATTTATTGTGTCACATTTGGGAGAATGAGAAAATAATGTAAAAGGTAATGGCAGAACAGATAAATTATCTGAGAAGTGACTTTAAGATGAGATGTATTTCTACTCTGAAATTTGACATTTTTCCCCCCACACAACAAGAGGAGACACTGTGAAATTTAATTAGTTTTATTGCTGTTTTGGCCTATTGTTGGATTGTTCTTGCATTTGCTGTTTGTTTTGGGGTTTGCATTTTTGGGTTATTTTGGTAAGCATATAGCACTTTTCTAATTTGTATGGCTTCCAAACTACTCTGGTAGTAATTTGCATGGCTTCCAGATTACTCTCTTAGTCACAGGAATAGCTTTACCAATGTGCTAGGTAGAGAAAGGTAGAGAGAAAGAATCTTTTTTTGTACTTTATGTATTTTGTTTTAAGGCTGCACTTATCTCCAAATAGTCATATATCTGCAGAACTTTCAAAGCTGAAGGAGGTGACATGCTCTTCTCCTGTCTCAATGAATGTATTTTGTTTCCTGCAGGGTGAATTTTGCCAGCCTTCATCTCCTCAAAGGAACTTAGGTTGCTGTTCATACGTAACCAGTGGCAGTCCATAAATTCCACATCAATTACCTAACTTCCTCCAACACTTTCTTGCTAGAGATGTGAGAAGCAGCACAACTTTGTACTGGAAGCTTGTTTTTCTAATGTTTTGCAAAGTCCATTGTCATAAGAATTTACTTATAAAATCTTTATTATGGTTTAGCTCCAATTTCAGTACTCTTCTTGGATTTGAAGTGTACACCAATTCACTTAGAATGCCTTTCTCTGGAACATGTTTTTCCAATTTCAGAGTAGAAACTGCAATCGCCTTTTTTTTTTTCCTTGCAGCAAGCCTGTCTTCATCTTTTGTTATCAGATTTTATTGCACAACTACATTGTAGACTGCATATTCAGTCATGTCAAAAGACCTTTGCTTAACTACATATCATTATGAGCAAAAAAAAAAAAAAAAAGGTTAAATATATTTGAGTGCAAATAGTTCTCAGTTCTTGCATCTTCAATCCATCAATACTGGGTATTTTAAACAACTCATTTGGAAGTGAGCCCAGGGTGCAGCCTTTATCAGTATTGCGTGCATACTTATACTGGGGCACATACAGTCCTTATCCACAGCAAATGTGATCTTGCACAGCCAAGACTGCCTTCTGCATTACAGGACCACTGTACAGAGCAGCTGGATTTCTGTATTGGCAGTCTGAATGTGTGTTGCTTATGCGTGGACATACTCTGGGCACTGTTGAAAGTTTCAGAGTTGCAGTACATGAACTGATTTCAGAAAGCATGGGTCTAGAGTGGTCTTATCTGCATGTATAAGGTGCATTTGCATTGCAAGTGTAGGTTGTGTGATGTGCTGTGCATGCTAGAGTCACTGCTCATGCACATCACTCAAACCATTTATCTAGGACTACTGAGGAAGCCTAGATGGAACTTCTGTTCTGCTCTCCTGCTAGATAATTGGATATATAGATTAAATATACTACATCAGGTGTTGCTAACACCCGTTGTTAAATCTATGGGGTTTGCCTATGTGGATCAGATATGCGTAGTATAAAGTAATTGAAAATCTTTGTGCTTGTTAGATAGCAAACAAACTTTAAGTACATCATCCATTGAGGGTGTGGGAGGCTGTCACCACTGAGCTTTTGGTTAGTATCACCTCTTGCTGGTTCCTCATGGACACCAAAGTTTTTCATATCATGTGCTGTCAGGAGTCATCCTTACACCTGTGTGTGTAAAAGCAGCTTCTTGGGCAGCCTGGAGTTGCCATAGTTTCAGCACTGAACAAATTTGGTTTCTGTGTGCCTGAATTATCTTCAAGTTTTCTACTTCAGTGTAGGCTCTTGCAAATTTAACACAATCTATCTGTCTCTTAAGAAGGAAGTTAGGACTTGAAGAAACCTTATAGCATGGACTATGTGTGTGGCACATGAATTGATTTATGTGGTGAAATACCTGACAATCTTATTATAAAATAAAGCTGAGGAAAACTCTTGTAAATGTTAGACATAATTGTTGTAGCCTTGAACATGACTTTCATATCTGCCTGTAGTTACATAGAAATAAAGCTATTTCCATATGATAGCAGATTATATATTAGGTTACCTATCAGAGCCTTTGTGTTTGTCCTCAAAAGGCTTCTCTTCCCCTGATAGCTAAATGGTGATTTTTGTGGTAATGAAAAAAAAGCAGTTTCGAAATATAATGTGCTACTGACATGATGTTGTTCAAATGTTGCATGTTTTGGTTTTTGTTTTGTTGTTTCTTTTTTTTCCCCTCTGACTTCCTGAGTTTCTGTAAAACCACCAAACAGAAGAATCTGCAAACAGTGTTCTGAGAAACTAAATTTTGACCTGAGGGAGAGGAAGATAACTCACAGTGTTGCACTTGGCTAAGGCCCTTTGCACAGTAAATATGTTTTAGATTAAGTTATTATTGGGCTTTGTGCACCTGAGGGAACTAATAATACGTGTTTATGTAATAATGCTTCCGTCTTCTGAGACTGAAAAAAAACAAGGCATTGTTAGTTTGTTTATTTGTGGGTTTTTTTTTTTTGTTGCGTTATGATTCATTTCTGGGATATTTGCGCTAACTGTTTGCAACCAACTGGGCTGCAGTACATCATGAGGAAATAATCAGGTAAAAAACGTGCACTTTGACGAGGAAGACAATGATTCCTCACAAGAAAGTATTGCTTGATCCTATTGGTAGCCAAGTGGTTTTTTGCTTGGCCCATGGTAAACAGAAGTTTCTTAGCTTTGAAGCCTCAGGATGGAAGTAGAGATGAAAACACCCTCTCCTTTCTAACAGTTTAACATTTTAACTGTTTCACAGTTTAACTGAACTGTAGCATACAGTTAATATTTTTTCATTCATTTTGGATAAATTTACGATATGACCAAGAACTCTGAAAATCTTGTCCTTACTGAAGGGGAAACCTTTGTCTCACTGAAGCCTGTGGACAGTGTCACTATGTACTGGATGGATTTGCGTTCGAGGTTAGGTAAAGCTTTTAATTTCCAAAATTATACTTTGAAGTTGTCCCAATACAAAGAATTATCTCATTATAGGTGGTTTACTGGGTTTAATATGACAAACACTTGACATTTCCTGTAGTTGCAGATTAACATGCTTCTGTCTGCTATGGTTGTGACTGCATGCTGACTTCAGCTGGGTAGCAGAGCCAATTCTTGTGTACAAATGAGCTTGAGAGATGCATGAAACAGTCCCTTGACCTGATATTCTAATAATGGACAAGCTGGTGGATGATGAAACTCAGATGTCTGTTGACACTGGAGTTTGACAGACAGTGAGAAAAAGATATTTTAAGACTGATAAAGAAATAAGGATTTTGTTTTGGAAAACTTAAGACTTTGAGATTTTTACTTTTAATTCCACATCAATGGAAGATAAGAGACAGTCAAATAACACAGAGCAGAGAAAATTTTGCAGAAACAAAACTTGAGCTGGAGCCTTTAGCCTTTGTGTTGCATTACCAAGTTACTATATATTTGGATTCTCAACAGAAATCAGAAAGACCATTCAGGACTTGAAAAGTCTTCACAGAAAATGTTATCAAGCACTCTACAAAACATGGAATCCTTCAAATCAAAGCTATTTTTTTGGCTGTTTATAGTTATACTTTTCTTTCTTTTTTTTTCTTTTTTTTTTTTTTTTTCCCATTCCAGCCTTTTCAAAAGTATTGGTGAATACTCTTTTGAAGTCTAGTCTCCAATATGATGGACAACTTTACGCTTTGAAACAGGGAACTTGCAGACTATCAGTGCAGCTATTTGTTTAGTAAGATTCCAGCAAAGTTTCCAGTGTAATATTTTGAAATAATAGGGATAATTATCCAGATCTGGCCAAGAATCAGATAAGAGTCTTGCATAACCAAAAGAGTCTTTTTTTTTCCCCCTATTTTTTTGGTCATATATGAAAAAAAACTCTACCAATCAGGAACACCTAAAACCACCACCACCAGACCCCAAATCTCTTATTTGTTCTGAAGCATGATTCAAAGGAAATATCAAGAATAGTGTCTGCTCTCTAATGATCTTGCTTGTATAAAACAAAATTGAAATTCATTGTAAAGACAGTAATAAACTTCAGTAAAGGAAAACAGGGAATTCCTTAATATGAGGGTGGAGGAACACTGGAACAGGCTGTCCAGGGATGTGGTGGATGCCCCATCCCTGCAAGGTCAGGTTTGATGGGGCTCTGAGCAACCTGATCTAGTTGTGGATGTTCCTGCTTACTGCAAGAGGGTTGGAATATCTAGCATTTAAAGGTCCCTTCTAACCAGGTACATTCTACAATTATATTCTATGATTCCAGAAGTTTTTTTTCTCCTACAGAAGCAGTGTGAAGGGTATCCCTCAGGAAATTTCTGTGTAGAAATTTCTATATTCTGTAGGGGAGAGATTAATTATGTTTATCAAAAATTACATTAAACAAAAAAAAACCCCAAACCCTCTCATCTAAATCAGAGTTTATGTAGCCTCAGTACTTTGTGACTGGAGATGTTTAAGTTTCTGGTCTCATTATGTCAGAACAGAATGACCTGCACTGTTCCTTGTCTGAGATTCATGTTTTCACAGTATCTCATCAAGTAGTTCTACAGACTTGGCCTTAACTCAAAGTTAATACATCCTGTGACATGTACTATCTTGCTATGGCATTTACCACAAAACTTTTGCAAGTGGTGCTAACCGTGTTCTATTTAATGAACTTGTGCTTGAAGGTTTCTGTTTGGAAGAAAGTATGATATGAAAATCTTTGCATCCACATCTTCCAGAATCTATGTTGCAATCATTTTTCAGCATTCGGTAAAGTAGCATCAAGTTGAATTCCATATCAAGTAGACTGAAAAACTGAAATTATGTTAATTTATGAGGAATGCCACTGAATATGGTCTTATAATGTCACCTGGAATGCTGTTCCATTTATTTATGCCAAAAAAAGTTCCCAAATCTGATCGATCTATTTTCCTAAGGCTGACCTACTCAAGATGCTGTGACTAGATTAAGACTTCTAATATAAAGACTAACCCCATTAAAACCACAAGAGAGAAGGGGAAATCATAACTGCTCTCTGGAACAACAGTAAAGAATGGTATTTGGACTTCAGCCTCATTTTGTATTGGATACATGCTTATTTTCTTCCCCTTACTTAGCGATTGATGTGACACCTATTTCTCAATACACTGAAGGTGTAACATACTGAAATCAGAGTAAAGATATTATTTAACTTCACTGTAATCTGAATGAAACTGAGCTTTTAATATTTCTTATTTGTATTTCACTTTCTTTTCTCCATTTTTTTTTTTTTTCCTGATGGAATTATATAAATTTGTACTTGAAGAACATTTGTGTGTGGTGGTTTGGGAGTTAGCCACTCCCCCCACACTTTTGAAACCACCTAGACTAGACTCAGCCAGCTGGAATTTAATGAATGAAGCTTTATATTTACAGCTCAGCACACTATACCAGCAGATATTTACAATATATTACAGATATTTACAGGTATATACAGTAAAAAGGTAATACAGAAACACGATGTGCCTCCCTGGAATTAGAGTCCCCAAGAGAGGTTCCCAACCACCCTTCCACCTCCCCCCACCACCCAATCTTATCCCAGAATCTGTCTTATGTCCCAGGTAAACAGGGAAGATCAGCCAGGGGTGTTAGAAGCAGGAATTGGGTTACACAGATCCAGATGGAAGGCAAGGAAAGGGAGAGAGACCAACAGCCAGAGCTCAGACCTGAGTGGCTCTGTCATATCTATGTTTGTGTTCTTTCTTTTGCATCTGTCAGCAAACCTATGAGTGAAGTAGACATCACCAATGTTTTCCTTTCTTAACCTATAATCTAATTTCTCTTATTAAAATATTCCAATTAGCCTCAAACCAGCACATTGGTGGAAACAAACAACCGAAAAGTTACAACACAAATGTTCTGCTGAGTGTTTTATAACAGTCCATCAGATTTATTTTGATTCAGATGAATGGATGATGCAGGTAGGAGTCTGATAATTAGAATTTGGTTAAAGGTTTGTGTTGACTCTAAATCCATCTGGATGAAAGAGGTGCTGTTTTAAATATACTTTATGCAATCTTGAGTTGGTATTGTTATGGGCAACAGTGAGGTAGGCAGATCTTCCTCTCTTGCATCACATGCACTGTAAGGAAAGGAAGACAGAATAGAAACCCAGCTTTCTGTCACCCCTCAATCTGAAGAGAGGGCATGGAGAAATCTACTTGGTGGCCTTTCGAAAGATGAGAAAACCAGGCAGCTCCTGCAAGGCAAAGCACATCACAGAAGAAACGGAAGCATAAAGGCCATCATGAACCCACTCATCTCCTGGAAAGAACATGAAGATAATTAGTGACTGCGTGGGGGAATATTTTTCTTTTGGAAAGTGAAATGATAAACTAAGGAAACATGAGAAGCTTTATTTATAGATGGTACACAAATGACAACTCTCAGTACAGATCCATTTGAAATCAGATAGGGATCTCTGTGGGTGGGCAACAGTGAATAGTCATTCAGTTTTTGTGTGTTGCTGGGTTACTAGTAAAGAGCCCAGCACTGTGTTCATGTTACATAAGTAAAGGGTAAAAATACTCCAGTACCTCATGAGCTGAACTCCAGGGTGATTTTCAGGGATGTCCTGTCCTGTGCTATTAACAACACTCTGGTCTTTGGTGGTAGTTTTGATCATATTTGTTTTCATCCCAGGGTTGAAGTTTATTGTCTAGCAACGGTAGGCAGAGATAGACAGATTGACCATTTTCTCCTTGTGCATGGTGTACAGTACACTCATAACCACAGTATAAAACATCAGGAGATAGAGGCAATTATATAGAATCATAGAATGGTTTAGACTGGAAGGAGTCTCAAGGGTCATCTAGTTCCAACCCCCTGTCATAGCCAGGGAACACGCTGCCATAGGCTATATTGTGGCTGTAGGCCTAGAAGAAGGCTGAATCAGTAAATGTCACTTGAATACCAATTTTTGAGTCCTGTGTTGTTGTTATTCTTTATAAGAGAAGGACTGGAAACAGAATTTTCTTAGGAATGGATATACTGTCCTGTCAGTTCACATACGAAAAAGAAGTATCTTCTACAACAGTTTTCTTTCCTTAGTGAAATGGGAAGGGATTTCCCTCAGAGGTTGTGCAATCACCAGTGCTGAGGATCTTCAGAACTGGGCAGCACAAGGCTTTGAGCAGTCCTTGACACAGGAGGCTGGACTAGAAAATTTCCAGAGGTCCATCTCAGCCTCAATTATTCTATGATTCTAAACTATGATGGAATTTGAATTGATGATTGCATTATAAGGGTAATACCAAAACTGCACTAAAAATATCCCATATCTGTGAAGGCTTTTTCCTTTCAGGTTTGTTTTAATGTTTGGAGGAAGTCCTATATTTCAACAAATCTAGGTCTTCTATTCAGCATGGTAACAACAATAACAGCCAACGAGCAATAACAAGTTTAGCTATTTTGAATCAGTGTTTTTTTCTAAACTCAGCACCCTGAAGGACTGTTGATTTTTGGCTTGTTCAGACCAGTTAGCTCCAGCCACAAAATACATTTTTATGGTGAAAACCTAACATCTTATGAAGTATAATATATTCAATTAATTATTCTCTGGGATTTATGTCCCTTCCAACTCAAACTATTAACATCAGCAAGATCGTGTCAAGCCACTAGTCACTCTGTGACTTTCCACTGGTTACCAACTGAATGCAAGGTGATGTGGCACCCTCGTTTCTGACAAAAAGCCTAGAGACTTGTACAGTTATACCATTAACACTTTGGAAAAAAAAAAAGATAATTGTCCAGGACACCCATCTTTTGTGCATTCAAGGAGAAAGGACACTGAAAACTGCTCTTCACAGAGCAGACCCATCTCCTTGTGCCTGTGAGATACTGCAACTGACCACATGAAGCATGGCATTCTTTTCTTCCTGGTGCTATCCATGTGACTCAACTCCCAAACTGCATGGGTCCACAAGTTGGAACTGTTTCCTAGGTAGGTAACTGGTGCCCTCCACTTAGTACATGCAGTTTCTAACATTTTCTTTGATTTAAACTGCAGAGAGAGTTGAGAAAAGGAAGGTTTAGCTCATAATAATCTAAACCATAGCATAAACTCTGTCTGCCACAAACAACTCCTGGCAAAGCTGGCAGCTCGTGGCTTGGATAGATCCACTCTGAAATAGGAGGGCTAGGCCCAGAGAGTGGTGGTGAATGGTACCACATCCAGTTGGTGACCAGTCACTAGTGGTGTGCCCCAGGAATCAGTGCTGGGCCTGATCCTGTTCAATATCTTTATTGATGATTTGGATGAGGGGATTAAGTCTATCATCAGTAAGTTTGCAGATGACACCAAGTTAGGAGTAGGTGTCAAGCCCTGCAGAGGGATCTGTACAGGCTGGCTGGGTGGACAGAAGCGAATGGGATGAGCTTTAGCAAAGCTAAGTGTAGGGTTCTACCCTTTGGCCACAACAACCCCAATCAGCTCTACAGGCTGGGGACAGAGTGGCTGGAGGGCAGCCAGGGAGAGAGGGACCTGGAGCTGCTGATAGATAGTAGCTGAACATGAGCCAGCAGTGTGCCCAGGTGGGCAGGAAAGCCAATGGCATCTTGGCCTGTATCAGGAATAGTGTGGCCAGCAGGACAAGGGAGGTTATTCTTCCCCTGTACTCAGCACTGGTCAGGCTACACCTTGAGTACTGTGTCCAGTTCTGGTCCCCTCAATTCAAGAGAGATGTTGAGGTACTGGAATGTGTCCAGAGATGGGCGACTGCGGCCCTTTGTGCTGGATTTCTAGCTTCTAGCTCAGACATAGGAAAAAAAATGGGGACAGAGAAACTTAGAAGTGGAAGCTGTGAGTGGAGAGGTGAACATTCTAGGAGTAGGTCATATAATAGCAACAATGGATAAGTTAATACAATTTCATTGGAGCATCAAGAGCCTTATGTATGGAAGCACAATTTGTACCTACCCCTTTGCTGCTTCTGCTGCACCCACTGCAATGTTCCCCCCACTGCTGTTTTGGCTGCTGCTGCTTTTGCCACTTCACTGCCTCTTGATCCCTTCCCTATCTTCTTTAAGGTATTCTGCGGTAGTTTATTCTCCTTCTACTGTTATATTTAGTTTAAACTATCAGAAATACAATTTTGTTTTTCCTGACTTCCAAAAAAAATTCCATGTAGTCGTGAGTTTACTCTACTTGGGGAGGTATCTGCTCTAACCCAGTACAGCGATGAAGCTGATGAGGGGCCTGGAGCACAAGCCCTGTGAGGAGAGACTGAGGGAGCTGAGGTTGTCTAGCCTGGAGGAGAAGAGTCTTGGGTGACCACATTGCTGTCTACAACTACCTGAAGGGAGGTTGTAGCCAGGAGGGGGTTGATCTCTTCTCCCAGGCAACCAAGCAACAGAACAAGGGGACACAGTCTCAAGTTGTGGCAGGGGAGGTATAGGCTGGATATTGTGAGGAAGTTCTTCACAAAGAGAGTGGTTGGCATTGGAATGTACTGCCCAGGGAGGTGGTGGAGTTGCCGTCCTTGGAGGTGTTCCAGAACAGAATGGATGGAGCACTTAGTGCCATGGTCTAGTTGATTGGCTAGGGCTGGGTGATAGGTTGGACTGGATGATCCTGGAAATCGCTTCCAACCTGGTTGATTCTATGGTTCTATCATTCTATAAATACTTACAATGTGCAGAATTACTTATTTATATCTTGAAGTTCTGTAGATGATAACGTTTCAGTTGCTTTGCTCCAGTATGGAGCACTGTGTACTTCTGTAACATCAGACTATCTCAGAATTGAATTTTCTTCTCAGAATTTCTTATTTCACTCTTTTTTGCTCTACACTGTGAACGTTGAGTGACTGATTTCTTGAAATATAGGTTGTACTGCAGGCTTAAGCTTTCTGGGAGTACATGAATGGCTGTAAGGTGTTACCATGACTTTCAAAAGACCTTTTGAGTATTCTATATATTGGTAAATTGTTGGCTGGCTTTGACTCTTTGACAGTTGCATTGTGTTTCTGTGGCAAACAACTGTTATGCTTTGAAACCATTTCTCTGTTTTGTAATCTATCTAGGCAGCTAATGGCCAATAGTTTCATGAAAGTAATTAAGTATTCCGTGTTCCTATCTGACTATTCTTTGGCTAAATATTACCTACTCTTTATCATATACCCTCTCAAAACTTTTGAAAACACTTCCCTGAAGAGCATTAACTCATTCTGAAGTTTTGTTGGAAGTGGGGGCATGAGTGGAGGAAAGGAACTGAAAATCCTTTTGACAAGAACATTTGAGAATGTTCATAGATTTTAATGTAATGGTTTTGTATCTCATTATGATTTCCCATTCTTTTCCACACTTAAATGGCTTTACTGTGTCACATAGCTGCTAATTTAATTTTACCTTTCATGTTTCAATAGTATTCACAAGCTTAACTATATCTAAAGCTTTTGTGTATAACAATATTTCAAAAATCTCAGTAGGAGCTAGAAACAAGATTGTTCACTTAAAATCATTGTGATGCTATCTCATCTCCCTTGTGTTTTCCCTTACTCACATGGTCTACACATGGGACATCTTGGCAGTGAACCTTGTTGCAAGCACTGGAGACTTCCAAATTATAAAGCTTTTTTATATTCTCTGTTTCCTTGTTTGAATTTCAATCCGTTCCTTCAATGTTGTGTTGCCTGTGTGCAAAAATGTACTATTCCAGACAGGAAAAGTTGGAGCAGCAAGGAAACCCAAAACATTTGCTAATAGGTTACATCTGTTAGTGAAATTGTTTGTAATTTCAATAAAAAGGGTTAAACTAGATTTATCTATCTATCTATTGATTTAAATGTGGGGTTTTCTCTAAGGTATTGAGTGTCTCGTGGTCATAATGCATATTGTAATGTTATTTATCCTTAAGTATTCTAAGGACAGAAATGTAATCTGGAGTCTGTTGTGCTTGACAGTAGCAGCAATTTTCATGCATTAGCATGTGCTCATGTATCTCCATATGTACAGTAGGTTCTCGAGGACACAGGAACACAAGGTAGAAATGGGCAAAGAATATAGGAGGACCTGTAAAATCATCAAGATCTAGTGCATCTATATGAAACCCATGATGTGGGAGCTGCAATAAAAGTGCAATTCCAGTGAAATAGGCATGTAGATGAAAAATTAAAAAAAAAAAAAAGGTCAGGAGGGTTTTGTTTGCTTTCTAACAACTGGTGCATGCAATGTTTCACAGAATACCGTGATTCTTTTATGCGGATATGATCATAGGTCAGCATATTTTTTGAGTCGTATTTGAAGCTCACTAACTCTAAAACATACACAGAAAAGCTTGTGGGAATTTCTAGCCTCTCAAAGAAAACCAACGAAAATAACAACACTGATTCTGCTGTGGATAGGGGATGTACTTCTCTTTTAGAGCCATGTCTTTAACAGAATATCCTATTTTTCATCAAAGGTTGTATTGGAAAAAAAATATTAATGTCAGAAGGGTGCATATCCGAAACAAAAAGTGTGTAAACAGCTACTATGAGAGAGTAAATTTGTAACTAGTAAGGATGCAGTGTTTAATTTCTGCAGGTTCTATAAGAAACAGCTACACTTAATGTAATACGTTTTGATGCCTGTATGTAAAACTGAAGTCTTCTGCACAAAACAATTTGTGTGTGTGTAATTATTAGCACTCCCCTGTCGGTATACTAAATCACTCCTCAGTGGATTTGAGATGTGTTGTAAGCGGATTTGAAGCAACACAGACTTCTTTGAAAACAAAAGGAAATAAAAAAAAAATAAGATCATAAAAGCATAAACTGAGAAATAGAAACTTTGCCCTTATGTTTGTTTTGATAATAATGAAATATTTAAACGTGTCACATTACATTGCCCTGATGACACAACTTTCCCCCATAAGATCTATAAATGCAGATGTTATCCTTCTTTGCCAAAAGCTCCTTCTCTTGCCAAGTGCATTGGTCCCTTCCCAACATACTGAATAAATCCAGCAATAAGTGCATACAATATTCTCTAAGTAACTAAAGATCAAAGTTGGTAAACCTATCACATGTCAGTAAAATTACTGCATTTTCTCAATACCACAGATGACTTGTATATTTTATTTCATAAGAACAACAAGAGATCACTGTTTGAACAGACAAATCCTCAAAAATTCATCACTTTTGTCAAGGTGTGGCAGAAAATGCTACTTTGCTATATAGACTTTGATGTTTTATTACAGTTAATGTTGCCAAACAGACAGAAGTGGTGACAAGTTAAAAATAGAATAATTGATATATTAGACAAATTTCTATTATTATAGTCACCCTTAACATGAAAAATAAGCATGGTCTAGCACACTGTACACATAGTAATTGCAATGTCTTTACCTACAAGTTCATCTTTCAAGAAAGCAGAATTCCAGACAACCTGGAAAGCAGATGTTACACTTTCAGCTTGAAATCTTACAGGAGTTAGATATTTTATATGCTGAAATAAAGGCCAGTGAAATGGGGAGTCCATTTGGTTTTGGTTTTCTGGAAAGCTCAGTATTTCAGAATATGTATTGCAAAACCTCTCTAGAGCTGGTGCTTGGAAGGTATGAAACAAGACTAGGTCATAACTTGGTTTTCCCCCCTTTCCAGCTTCAAGCTGTGATTGATTCTCCAGAGTTAATCTCAAATTTGGAAAGAGAAATGCATGTTTTTTTACATTAGTGTAAAAATTAGAAAGGTAGCAGGAAGCAACTATTAATTTGTATGGCACAGCAAATTGAATTTGATGCAAGAATGAGGTGGTATATAATCAGCAACAAAGATCTTAAAGCAACCAGGGAAGGTGAATGTCCATGTTATGGACCACAAAAATTGATTGCAGATAAGAAATTCTTAATACCTTGTTCATCCAAAGTATTGGCAATGAAACCAGTAGTGCTGACTCTGGACTCCCATGCTTCTGTGTTGGATTGTTTTTAGCTGACATTGCCTCTTACAGAATTAACCAGGTTGGAAAAGACTTCCAGGATCATTGAGTTATTTGCCCTTTGCATTTCCCCTATCTCAATAAGCCTTCAAAAAACATAGGAGCAGGAGTCTTAGTTGACCAATATCTTCTTCCACCCCACAGTTATAGTTAGAAAAATCTGAGCTGTATCAAAAACAATGGAAAAAAAAATCACTGACCTTGAGGTGTAAAGATTTAACAGAATTTGCAAGTGTGTCAAATTTGCAGTGTTTGTTCAAAGCCAAACTGTTGCACCAGTTAGTACTGAGGCAGAGACAGGATTAGTTCTGTTTATGGACAAAGCTAGAGAAAAAACACCACACAAACACAGAACTATGGAATCATAGACTGCACTGAGTTGAAAGGGACATCTAGAGGTTATCTAGTCTAACTTCCCTCATCAAGACTGATCTTAAATGTCTCCAAGGATGGGGCCTCCACCGCCTCTCTAGGCAACCTATTCTGGTATTCTAATACCATCATAGTAAAGAACTCCTTCTTAACGTCTGATCTAAATCTACCTTTCTCTAGTTTAAAGCCTTGAGCATTGAGCATTAATTAATAAACTCTCAGGATTTTTTTTAAACTTAGGCTTGACACCAGGCCAAAATGACCATACGGCTGCTTGTGAGTTAGACTGAGGGCAAAGAACTCTTCCATGTAAATACATTCTCCCTTTAACAGAATTCATCCTGTGGAAGGACTGTTGGGTTGTGACTGAAGGTAGATATGCCTGAGTGCATGTTTTTAATATATTTACAGAATGTGCTTGTGGGGAGCTTGATCAAAATGATGAGTCAAGAGGAATACTTGATCTGAATTGTGCTGCTGCAAAACCATAGTATCAATAATGACTTTTTTTTGCAGTTTTGTGTATTGTTTTTAGACCATGAAAAATAGTAGGAAGGTGCAATTTCAATTTTGGTTCTCGTCAGTCATAAACTTAGGTAGATATAGGTTTCAACAGTTTGTAAAGACATAATAATACATGAATACAAAACTGTGTTTCTAAAATTTTTATTTAAAATTATGAATGAATGAATTTTCAGAACTGTGAATGGAAAGGTTGCCTTGTCCTGAGAGTAAATTTGATTAAATTCTTGTGCTGGGGCTGAGAAAACTGACGGGCATGTAGACTAAAGCAAAATCCAAGTCTTCTCTGAACATTTACTGAGAGCCCTGAACTTTGACAATTCCAGGCAATGAATTTTCCAGGTTGTTTTGGAGGGCTTTTTATAACTTGTATCAAATTAAAGTGGAAAATACCATAACAGATTAAGACATGGAGATTCATATAGTCACACTGAATGTGAATGTCTTTCCTGACACTGTAATTTCCTACGCAATGAAACCAGAGCAAACCAACCAACCAACCAAA
>VWZI01016912.1:66682-85527 GCA_013396835.1 Psilopogon haemacephalus | reverse complement strand
AAAAACCAAAAAAACAAACAAAAAAAAAAAAACAAAAAAAAAAAAAAAAAAAAAACCCCACCCAAAAAAAATCAGAAAATCCCATTCCTCATCCATCATAAATCAATAAAAAATATTTCCGTAACAATTTTTTTAGTCTGATAATAACAGTTTAACATTTTTGCATTTACTCAGTGAAGTTTCCCCTGCCAGAAAAAGAAAAGAAAAAGAAAAGAAAAGAATTACCTTCTGATTATTAATGAATGTGCACATAGGATCATTTCATGTTGTTAATTCAGAATTTTGATAGACAAAGCAGGATAATGCTATGAACCATGCACAGAAGGTTATGGAAGTAATAATACTACTAATACAAGGCTATTCTCCCTTTCCTTAAAATGAATTTATTGATTGTGAAAGGTACCACAGGGACACCCATGCTGCATGAGACTTTAAAAAATGTATCTACTGGATTCAGCATAGGCTACCATCTACACAAATGCTTGCAAAATAAAGTCTGCTGCTGTCATGTTGAAGAGAGCAAACTTCTTCAGTTTATCTCTGCATGACTCCTCAATAGCGATGTGTCTCTTGCATCTTAGAGAAATCCAGCCATGACATTTTATATCACGTGCTAATTATGATTATTTACATGTAATGCCCTGGCAAATTTGGTTTAGTAACTTGAATATATTTTTATTATGAATGAAAAACAATCTTCAGCTAAGTATATTTGAATGTGCAGGTTTATATTTAATCCCTGCTGCATATTTATGCCTGCTGTTTTCATACTCCAAATACTTCTGTGAGGAAACAAAAAATTGCATGTTTCATAGTGACTGCTGTCTGTTTAAATCAAATTAACTCTAGGCTTACTTCTTTTATATGTTCAGCCTAGTAATAGGGCTATTCTTCTGTCCAATAACATTATAACAACAAACAACAATAATAATGATAATTTAAATCCAAAGTTTTCATTGTGTGTTGGCATGAATGTTTGTATCAGTACAAGTGAAGGATGAGACTCCTTTTTCCACTCCTGATGTTGCCTTAAATTGATCAAATGATTGCCCTAGACACTGCTGAATACACACAAAAGAAAAATATTAAAATGTTGAGCTATGGAGAAAAGAGTTCAGGTGAAGCAGGGGTCGGTTGGACATTTCCATACTTTGAAGCCTTTCAGTCATAAAGCATAAAACAGAATAATAATAATCAATCTTTCTTCTCCAGCTTAAGAGAGATATGGACTTGATGAAGAGAGTCCAGCAGATGGTCAGGAGAATGACTGGGGTACTTTAGCATCTCCCCTACAAAGAGAGACAGAGAGCCCTGGGGCTGTTTAGTCTGGAGAAGACTGAGAGGTACAAAGTATAAGAAGTATACAAATATCTGAGGGGTGGGTGTCAAGTGGATGGGGTTAATCTCTTTTCGCTGGTCAGCAGCAATATGGAATGGCTATAAACTGGAACACAGAAGGTTTCACCACAACATGAGGAGAAACTTAAACTCTGTAAATCTGTAATTCATTAGACCTGGTGCTTCAGAACAACTTTTCAGAGATAAGGGGTCTTTCAGATTGAGATTTAGAGTCCACAATTATTCTTGCATCATCTAACTGGTTTATTTACTCCAAATAGCAATGTTGCCTCCTTTTCATTATAACTTATACCTCAGATATAGTGATGCCACTTTTATCCCAACAGCAACGTCAGTATGTTTTCCAAACTAAATCAAGTAAACCATGTTATGCTTGTGGGCTTTTATTTTTTTCTTTTCACCACTGTAAAAGAAAAGGCCATTTTTGATGGCTTAGATTTGAAAATCATAAAATAATGAAGCAACACTCGAGAGTTTGCATAGCAGGCTGGGATTACCATGTCACAAAGAAATGGACAAAGGAAGGTGGTCATGGTTTTGAGATGGTTTCCAGAGGAGTGGTGGGCCTACAGAGCTCAGACTTGAGCCAGAGGTGATTTGGGTCAGTGTTCTTTCTTGCAAACCATGAGAGTTTTGGGAAGGGAGCCTGGAAAATTGATAAGCAGAACATGGCGCTTATCTGAGATCTATGAGACTTGCAATATCTGCTTCAGTAAATGGGAAAGAACAATGTTATGCTGAGCTTTAGAGTCAGAAAAAAGCCATACATCATATGTAAGACATTAGTTGTGCGTGCCGATGGAGTCACATGCAAACTATTCTGCGCACTGCTTCTGTCAGGTACAATGATACAGTGTCACTTTGGCCACCAGATCAGTGACTTTTGAGTGAATTCAGGCAAATGTGTCAATTTCCCTATTTTCACTCTCACAACAGAGAGACGTGAAGAAAACCTAGGCTTTTCTCATTTTGGTGAAAACTGGACATTTTGTGCAATTTGGCAGAGTGACAATGTCTGCAGTAGTGAAGATGTGTTCTTCCTCTGTCATCTCTTTTACAGGGACAGGAAACTTTTGTAGAAGTATACAAAATACTTTTTTAACTGACATGTGTTGGCTAGGTAAACTTGAGTTCCAGCCTCAATAGGATAAATCTGTGAGTTATTTCAAAGTGCTGTCACTTTCAAAGTGTTCTCTCTATCTGATTAAAAAGGTGTCTCTTCTAGCAATGCTGCAAGGCAGGAGAAGTATAAACTGACCAATTTTTTTTTACCTTAGGTGTTAATGACTTAATCTGTGACTATTCAAAGCTCCTTTGGTTACAGAGGAAATGCACAGATTTGTCTTACACAGCTGAAGTGATTTGGGAAGATATTCTCTGCCAATCTAATTGATTTTGCACTGTGAGAGATTAGGTGGCATTTCAGTCAGATGTGATGAGGTTATCTAGAACATCACTACCCCTGAAAAAAAAAGTACTTGTCTCTCATCCCCTGTTTCCAGTTATGCAGTCCAGCCTTTTCCTAACTAATGTGAACCAGTTCAGCTCACTGAGACACTTGAAAATCAAGTAGTCCAATATACAAGAACAAAATATGCAGATATACAGTGAATTTAGTATTTGGACTCAAACATGAAGCACAAGACAGGTGATGTGATGTAAATATTTATATTTCTCCTTCTTTATTTCCCACAGGCTCTATTCTACCTTTTCCAGGGAACTAAATATATGCTAAGAGATAGATAAGAGCTTTAGTATCTAAATTAAAGTTGCTTGTGTAAAAATTAGAGCACATTTGCAGCAGAAGGTTGATTCTCTTGGCTGGCCTTTACAATAAATTTTGATGCACTGTTGGTATTTTGTTTCTCTTGAATCTAGATAAGGACTTTTTGAAAAAAAAATCTGTTTTTGTTTAAAAGCATGGCAGACTTTGATTATTTTACTTAAAAAAGAAATGACAATTTAAAAAACCCAAACAGTAAAATAATAACTCTCTTACTGAATTGAAGAGTGTTATGAATTATGCAAAATTAATAATCAATATTATTTTTTATATGCAGGCAACAATTGTTAATAACTATGAAAAGTGCTTAATAACATTAAATCTCACCAGAAAACTGATTTACAATGTTCGAAACACACAGTTTGGATACTTTTACATGCAGGCAACAGGCAAAACTAGAACACTTTAAGAAATAAGTAGCAAATGCAGACATTCAAACTGGAAAGAGGTTCTTAGTTTCAAATATACCTCTTGTCCACCAGGGAACTCAAGAGGCTCTTTTGTGCTACTAACGTAGAAAGGCACAAATGAATCTAGTTACAGAATTTTTTAGAGAGAAGCTTTGAAATATTTACTCACAAAATAGTATCAGCCAGTACCCAAAGCTCAAAGGCAATTGTGTTGGTATATTGAAGGCCATTGTAGGCAGAGCATGTGGCAGGGCACAACAAGCAAATCAAAAGTAAAAGCAAAGCAGAAAAGGCATGAGGCAGAAGCCTATTTATTGTATTGCCCAAATGTAAATGACCACTGTGGCCACACAAATTCACTAATTAAAATAGCACTTTGCCAAACCTGACCGTATTATTTGGGAGGAACAAGTCTGGGCAAGACTTGGACCCTCAAATTGGGTGTCTCCAAGCCTTTTATCTTCTCCCTGCACTCTGCTTCCTCCCCCCCGCCGCCCCCAGCAGCGGGAAGGGAACATGGGATCGTGCCTGGGCAAGCCAGGACATGTAAGTTCCACAAGAGAGAGGAATACAGAAAAGTTGTATTTAAACATGTGCAGGAAAAGATACAGCGTACATGAATCCTGAGCACCTAATGCACAGGATACATGAGATATATAATGATTTGTTGTCAAATGCAGGGTAGCATATCTTGTCAGGTGACGTGCTTTTCCCTGTATCAGAAATGGGTTCTTCCCTCATTATGATGTCTACCTGTGCTAGGGTAGACCATCTTCTGCGAAAGGACAAGGAAAGGCTGAACAGGAGTGTGGCAGGGCACACTCAAATCCCTGCCCCACCGGAGGCTTGAATGGGGCGTGAAACAGTTTTCCTGCCCCACACCCCTCTGTCACCAGAGGTTTGGAATGTGGAGTGAAGTAAAGTACATTCCCCCCCCCCCCGCCACCGTGGACTTGAACAGGGAAGGAACAAATTTCCTCAGCATATATATACCTGGCAACTGGAAACAATTAATCGGACTTTGAGTCAGACCTCAAGTTGGACCTTGCACGGACCTTGCAGGGACCTTGAGCCAGACCTTGAGGACCCTCTGCAGGAATGGTGATGAGAAAGTGTACAGTCCCTGCTTTTGCAGCATTGCATCCTGGTTTCCTGCTGCAGGCCCTGCCTCTACGGTAAACTGCTGTCATTAGTGGGAACACCACAGAGGCCCCCAAGTTTCCCCTGTGTTGCTTCGCAATCATGGCTTTGTGAAAGCTGTATCTGTAGTCATTTTGGACTTTGGTGGGCACTGGACTCTGTGTGACATTGATCCATATGCTGGATCGTGATTTGCAACTCTGGACGCCACCACGAAAGAGACTGCCTCTCATTTGTAAGTAAGGCAAAGCTGTTTATGCCCAAACCTTTCCAGATTTTCTGATTTTTCCTAAATTGCCTGAAAAGCATCCTTGTGAAGATTTTTCCCAAATGAATTAGGACCCAGATTTAAACTAGTTTGTACATAGATTGTGGGCAGGGCTTTTGGAAATTATTAAAACTATATCATTCATAATTCCTGCCTCTTTAATTGCCCACAGTCAATTCAAGGAGAAAACAGTTTGTCTTTTATATGTGGACTCTATTATCTTAAAGGTCTTTTTCAACCTAAATAATTCTATGATTTTATAATTCTGTTCTTGAATAAAAAGCAAGGTTTCCTTCAGTTACCATCTTTTCTCCTTTCCTCCCATCTTCCACTCTTACCTTTGCGTATTCTACTTCCATAAGGATGCAGAGAACTGAGTATAGAGTCTGCACTCTTAACCTCAATCCTGTAAACTTCTCTCAGCTATTGCCTCCTTTACTTTCCTCTAGTAAAAAGACATAGGGCTTTTTTTTTTTTTCATTTTTACTGAAGACATGCTTTCAAGTTTTTCATTCAGTTCCAAGATTTTAAAACTTTCTAAAAATGGAAAATATTATTTTCAAGTAAACATGTACCCTCAGAAAGAGAGCAATAGAAATCTCTTCGCTCCTCCACTCCTCATGTCCCTTGAATGCTGTCAAACTCATGTTAAGCAGTAACATTAAATAAAGCTTAAAATCACACTGTGATTTGCTGCCATAGACTTGAAATTAGGATTTGGGAGATCTTCACTTCCTCTCCCCTTTTGACCTTTCTGACTATAAGTTGTATTTGAATATTTTGCTGTGATTAGTTGCTGATCTCTTTTCTTTGAGCCTATTCAAGTGCTTTCATAAAGTAATTTCACAAAAAGCAATAAAAGGTTGACAGGGGTAGCCTAAGAGTGCATTTAAAGAAATATATCCACATAAAAGCCTTGCTTACCTTATGCACTATCCTGTCAGTATTTCCATTACTATTTATGTGCTAATAGAGGCGCAGGCCTAACTATAGTCTTACCTCCTGTAGCTGTCAGTTGGTAAATGAATACAAAATTTTCATACAGGGCAACGTTGTTTTAGAACTGAAGTTAGAAAAACCCATAATTTTATTTTCTTTTATTTTTCAGATTCCTGGAGTTGGAAAGGAGACAGATTTTTCTCAATTCCTGCACTAAAGCAAGGGACTTTTTGAAAAACAGGTCTGCTGTAGAAATATATAATTATGTGTGGGTAGACTTGGCATGGTTGTCTTCCCCTTTAGGGATTTGAAGAAGACAAGCCTTTTCAAATACCCGTAATAACATACAGGTAAATAATGAGTTCAGACCAAATAACTGCTAAATATGAGAAAAACAGCATATTTCTACTCCTACTGCTAGTGAGAAAAAGATCAGTGATTACCCATATCCTGCCAGTGATATTTTACACAGACCTTTCCACTGTTTTCAAGTGGGAGACCAGTGCCTAGGCTGATGATGGCAGGATGTGGACCTTATAAAGTATTTCCTGCTGAAAAGAGCACTTTGGATTGTTGAACAGGCTAAAATATCATTTAATGAGCTGGATTATGAAAGATGGACTCCTACACACTCAGGAGTAAGTGTAAACCAGCTTCAGAGTATCCTGGTCTTGCAAAAAAACCACTTATTGGGTATATTTCCTGGTCAGTAAGATATCTCACTAAATTCCAACAAAACCTTTATACAGACAATGTTTGTGGCAAAATGGGCATGGCCGAAAAGGACAATACCTCAATACACAAGCCTGTGAATTTGGTTTAACTGTTTACATAGTTGTGACTCTTAATATGGTCCTAGCAGTATGTATCGGAGCAATCAGTGTTTTTCCACAATGAACGTGGAGTGCTCCTCTCTTGCAACTAGCACCTAGGACATCAGGCCTCCAAAAGTGATGGCAACCACTGACCACATTTGTTTACTTTTCTGTGGGGATCCTGACTGGCTTTTGAGATGTTCCTATGTGTGTGATGCACAAGGATGCTAATAGCTGTGAGTGGGAAGGAAGAACTGCAGTTTGCACTGAGTAAAAGACAGTCGAAGGCACGAGCATCTGCCATCCAGAGAAAACAGAGATGGGAACTTTGGACACAGATACTGCTACATGGTTATTCTGGAGCAGAGAAACAAGCTGATGCAAAACATTATTTGCATGTTAACTCCAGTCTCTTAAGTTAATGGTAAAGAACTTGTACAGTCTTGAGTAATTTTCTTGGAAAAACACACTAGAATTATGCTTGCAGTGCCCAGCTAGCTCAGATATCCTATCAAAAGGAAAAAAAAAAAAGGGGTTTGAGCACTTCACCTTAGAGATAGAACCTAAAATAGGAGAGATTTCTGTACCTGTCACTCTGCCCCTCAGTTGTCACTTCAAAGGCTGAGTCTATCGAAGCAAACAAGGTTGTTTCTGGCTTACAACTTCAGCTATCAGCTGGTAGATGTGTGACAGGTCTCACAAACTTTGACCTGTGTCCTCTAACCTGTATACTTCTCTCTAAAGTTTTAAAAATTAATCTGTACTCAGTTTAAGTTACTGTTTTTCTCATTCTCTCAGTACCTCATTCCATAGTCTCTGCTTGACCATACTGAGTAAGGGACTAGATTGAGCCATAAGAACTGATCTTTCTGGAAACACCAAATACATATACTGCATGGTATGATAAAATGAAGTACTAGAATGGGTAAAATGGATTTATAGGCACTATGGATGGGATCATGTAGGCTAACAAAAATTATGGCAGCTTAGTGCTGCCTTTGGAGGAGCCTAAAGCAACATACATTTGAGACTTTCTTTTGATTGGCTAGTTTTTTTCCTTTGGATTTCCTAAATGGAAATTGTACACAAGGATGCAGTACCTTTCTAGCTCCTAGCATGCTGCATAGGTTTTACTGTCACGCTACATGTGCACAGAAGTGGGAGCAATATGTCCAGTGGTCCTAGATTATGGCACATTTATTCTGTGTGTGTGTGTGTGTGTGACCCTAGAGACTGTTCACACACACGAGAACTGCTCTGCACTTACTGCTGTAAGGATGAATTTGACCTTATTGGACAATGTAGACATAAGCTCAGTCTTTAATTTCTGCTTAGTTAAAACTCCTGAGTAGAAGTACAGACTAGATCTAAGGAAGTCCACATTCACTGGGAAAACATGCCTCTGAGATTTGTGGGGCAGATGAGCACAGACACTGCAAAGATTGCTCCCAGAAATCTGGAAGTATCCTCCTTTCATCTTCTAATGTTCATTGTAGGCAAAAGATAACCTACAGCCAAGTGGGTTGGTTGTTTTTTTTGTCATAGTGCCAGTGTCATAAACAAACTGACTGGACTTGAATAGTACTGAGATATTACCCTGCTCTTTTAAATTGTTCTATTATCTTTACATTGGAGAGGGACAACTGTATGGAAGGAAAGAAGTCAGAGAGTTATGGTCAATGGTACAGTCTAGTTGGAGACCTGTATCTAGTGGAGTCCCTCAGGGGTTTGTTGGTACTGGGGCAATTACATTGATGAGGACACAGAGTGCATTGCCAGCACTTACAATGTAAACCTGGGTGCAGTGGCTGACACACCAGAGGGTTGTGCTGCCAATCAGTAAGACTTAGCAAGGCTGGAGAGCAGGGCAGGGAGAAATTTAATGAAATTTGACAAGGGCAAGTGTAGAGTCTTGCACCTGGGAAAGAACAACCTCATGGGTCAGTATAGGTTAGGGACTGACCTTCTGGAAAACAGTGAAGGGGAGAAGGACCTAGGGGTCCTAGTGGATGGAAGGTTGACCATGGGCCACCAATGTGCTCTTGTGGCCAAAAAGGCCAATGGCATCCAGGGGTGTATTAGAAGTGCTGTGGTTAGTAGGTTGAGAAAGGTTGTCCTTCCCCTCTACTCTGCCTTGGTGAGGGCACATTTTGAATATTGTGTCCACTTTTGGGCCCCTCAGCTTAAGAAGGACAGGGAAGTGCTTGAAAGAGACTGGCTCTGGCAGGAGGATTGGACTAACCCCTAACATTCTGTGATTAGGCTGCTATGCTTCTTTGTGCTTTACTATGTTCCCCCTAATTAAAAGAGTGAATTGTTCTGTTGTTCAAGAGGATCTTAGAAATGAGGCTTCAGCCTCTGTCTTCTCTCAGCTGTCTAGTACCTCTCTGTTGGTGGAGAGAAACAGCCTCCCAGTCTTTAATACTTATTTTAAACTTTAAAATATATGAATTAATATGCTATTTTTCCCATATTGTAATTTCATCTTTGCAGCTTCCAAATAGAGCCATATGAATACTCTAAGAAGCGGTATCAACTCTCTGCCCTACAAATTCAATTGGGTTCAAATTGGTGGAGAGGAGATTTGAATGGGATGTTAGGAAGAAGTTCTTCACAGTGAGGGTGGCGAGGCACTGGAACAGGTTGTGGGAACCCAGGGAGGTTGTGGCTGATCCCTCCCTGGATGTGTTCAAGGCCAGGCTGGATGAGGTCTTGAGCCACCTGATCTAGTGGGAGGTGTCCCTGCCTATGGCAGGGGGTTGGAACTGGATGATCTTTAAGGTCTCTTCCAACTTAAACCATTCTATAATTCTACGATTCTATGAATTCTTAGTAATATTATTCAGTTCAGAAAACAGCACCAATGCTAGCTCTGCTGTTCTAAAACTTATCAGCTTACCAGGTTATAAGTCTTTCATAATTTCTGTTTTCTGTCATAGTGCTAATGATTCTAAAAATTAGATTTGGGCTGTTGTTTTTTTTTCTGGTGAGCACTGGGATATGCTATAGACTGTCTTTGTCAAACTCCCAAGAGCACCATGAACTGTATTGGTAGATATTGAAACACTGCTACCTAATAAACCACTTGGAAATGGTGGAAGTTAAAAAAGAGGGGTGAATGAATTTAGTGCTATATAAGTCTGTATAAGCAATGTGTGGCAAACTGTTCTCTCCTCACTATGAGTTTTTGAGGTTGGAAGGTTGAAAAGTGTTCCAGAAATGGAGCATGGCATGAAAGTTGTTCTTTTGTGTTTCACTCCAATAGTCTCTTCTATTTCATTTATTTATTTGCATATATCATCTATGTCACAAAACTGCTTTTGTTTCCTCCCTGTAATAACAAGCCTAAGTAGTTTGCTTGACCTTTAATGGAGGTTTGTGGGAGGGAAAGATGCCAGACCTTCTGCTTCACTGTTCATAGCTGCAGCTTTATCTCATCTTGTGGCTCAGAAGGCTGCTCAGCTTTCTTCAGAGTCAGAAGTGAGGCCCTGCAGGGGCATGCTATCTCTGGGCTAGTGAAGGGATTAAAAAAGAGAGAAAAATTATCTTAATGATGGGCTATTCTTTAGCTTCTCAGCTACCATTATAATCAGCTTGCATCAGGAAAATATTTCCTGAACTTTTAACTAAAAAAAAAAACTTTCTTTTGTCTGTCTCTCTTTGTTTTTTCTTCTCCTCTGGGTCATGAAAAAGAGAATAGCCTGGCATAGGATGCACTATGCTGAGAAATGATCTTGTTTTCAGCTGTAGGTGCTATTCATCAATGAAAGAACAAAAGATAAGTGGCAATGTCATCTACGCAGCAAACTATGTGTTGCTTTGGCTGCACAGTGTGCCTAATACATCCTTTGGTTTATTTATTGTGATGGGATATTGTATGCTTGCTTGTTCATTTTTCCTGTGGCTAAAGCATAGTCAGTACAATAGAAACAGTATACCTCTCTTGTTAAGCCAAAAAACACTGATAGGCATGACTGTGATCTAATGCAGAACTAGTATGTTTAATTCTGTGGAATTTCAGCAGGAAGTCCAGAATGTGCAGCTGTCTTTGAAGGGTCAGTCAGTGTTACAGTTATCCCCATGTCATAATTGTGTATTACCTCAAAGTGGTTTAGAACACCAAAGTAATTTGCAAAGTTCCTACCTTTGTCAGTTGTCTGTGGGTCAGCTCTGACTATCCACATGCAAGCCCAGCAGTATCTCACTCCAGCTCTAGGGTGTCATCTGAATAACACCAGAGTAAGTTGGCCTTTTACTCTCTCTTCATAGACTTCTGTCTAGATTTTTGCATTTACAGGTCTAAAATTTATTTCAAGTTCTAATTAGTAGATTTTGTCTTACTGTTAATTTTTAGGGAATTTCAATTACTTTATGCTGTGGTACTAGTTAGTCCACATATACTGGTGCCAATCCAGAGGAATAAAGCACTCAGCAGCCACAACAATCCCACAGATTTGTTTTTTTCTCTTATGTGTACTCAGTTTCTCTTTTCCTGATATGAACAATTCTGTTACCCTGGCAGCTTAGCAAAAGCAAACAGGCTGTAAAAATATCTTAGAAGAAGCAAAAATCCCTCTTTTACTGTTTCAGCCATTTTCATATCTACTTTCTTTCCAGTTCTTAGTGTGTGCAGGATTGCCCTTGTCTTAAAGCAGCAGTATTCTCTGCTGGTCCCTGATATTACTGCCATTGCTTTAGGGGTGCACAACACCAAAGCTATGATAGTACTATCAGCATGCAAAGTGATGCTTTCCTGACCACTGATTTTTGGTCAGATAATGCTAATAGTTAACTTTTGGAATCTCTTACACCCATATAACATTGGCTTCTTATTCCAGGCTATGTGATTCAGGCATGACTCAAAACAGTGTATCTTGAAGGAGATACGTGCTTTCTCTTTCTGAAACCCAGTTTACAACAGACATGGAACATGAAAAAATTGAGAGTTTGGGATCAGTGCAAAGTAGCATAGCAATTGCAGGCAATTAAATTTGGCATAAGGCAAAACTAATTTCGTGAGTGGAGATATTAAGATACTTTACCATGCAGACTAATTGGTCCTGCTGCTTTCTGATGTAGCCTAATACCACATGCTAAAAATGGGATTTCAAAACTCAGCCATGCTTGCTATCAAACATTGTGGTGACTCCTGCATCTAACTGCAGTACACCTGTTTGCAAGTTTAGTCAATAAAGCCAATTGCAAATTTTGCATATCTGGGGCATGTGTGAGTGGATGGGCCACTTGGTGGATAAAGAATTGGCCCGACTGCCGCACCCAAAGAGTGACTGTCAGTAAATCCATGTCCAGGTGGAGGCCAGTGACAAGGAGTCCATCAAGGATCAGTACTGGGACCAGTCTTGTTTGACATCTTCATTGGTGACATGGGCAGTGACATTGAGTTCACCCTCAGCAAGTTCACCACCGACACCAAACTGTGTGATGTGGCTGACACGCTGGAGGGAAGGGATCCATCCAGAGGGACCTTGATAGGCTGCAGAGGTGGGCCCATGCCAACCTCATGAGGTTACAAAAGACTAAGTGCAGGGTCCTGCATCTGGTTTGGCACAATCTCAGGCACTGATATAGGCTGGGCAGTGCCTGTCTTGAAAGCAGTCCTGAAGAAAAGGACTTGGGGGTGCTGGTACATGAGAAGCTCAATATGAGACATCAATGTACAAGTGCAGCCCAGAAAACCAATTTTATCCCAGGCTGCATCAAGAGATGTGGACCAGCAGGTTAAGGGAGGTGATTCTTCCCCTCTACACCACACTTGTGAGATCCCACCTGGAGTACTATGTCTAGTTCTGGAACCCCTGTTACAAGAATGATATGGATGTGCTGTAACATGTCCAGAGAAGGGCCACAAGGATGATCAGAGTGCTGGAACTCCTCTTCTATTAAAATAGGCTGAGAGAGTTGGAGTTGTTCAATCTGGAGAAGACTCTGAGGAGACCTTATCATTACCTTCCAATATCTGAAGGGGGCCTGCAAGAAAGCTGGGCAGGGACTTTCTAGGATGTCAGAGAGTGATAGGAGTAGGGAGAGTATGTCCAAACTAGAAGAAGGTAGATTAAGATTGGATATTAGGAAGAAGTTGTTCACCATAAGGGTGGTGAGACACTGGAACAGGTTGCCCAGGGAGGTGGTGGAAATCTCATACCTGGCAATTTTTAAGGCCAGGCTGGATGTTGCTCTGGGCATGTGGAAAGTGTCCCTACACATGACAGGAGGCTTGGAACTAGATGATCCTTGTGGTCCCTTCCAACTCTTGACAATTCTGTAATTCACTTCACATAACATAAACAAGACTGCTATTAGATTAACTCTGTTCAGCATGAATAAAATGGGAGAGATCTTTAGTACTTAATGAGAAAGTCCTGTTTGTGTGACCCCTATTTCCTTTTCATTCAAAGGTCTGTGGGAGTATTTATGTCAAACAGAAATTCCATGCTTAGCTTAAATTCATTAGGAACATTATGCTCCTGATTCATTATCAAATTAAGCTCTGTAGAGCAGCTTTCAGAATTACTTGGTCTTCTTTTGAGATGAAATATCCTCTGATCCAGCAATTCATGTTTCATCACTGCAAAGTGGTTAAGTATCAGTAACATTTTCTTGTCTCATGTGAATACAAAGAGTTCTGCCTCAGATAAATTTTGTACCAGGCTATAAAGTCTTCACAGTATTTGTGTATAGAAGACATCTATATATTTCTTAGGAGTTTTAGTGAGAATCCCACAGTAAGGACAGATGGAATGAGCAGGAAATATGCCATTAAAGTTACAGAATAGGCTGTTCTCTTACTGGCTGTGACAAGGGCTGAGGGTCATGTTTGGGAGTAAACTGAAGGGTAAAATCACAATTCCCCCCAAAGAACGGAAGCCAGCTCTAATTAGGGGAGTTGCTGTTGGTCAGTTTGTGTGTTTCAAAGAAACTCTGGAGCTATAGGGAAGTTATTGAAGAAGTTGTAAAGTTTGCATATTTTGAGAGAATAAAGTATTTCTTCCTTTCTTATCCTGACAGTGTGCAGCTCTTGTTCCCTGTACACATAGCCTCTGTTCTTACACATATTGACTATGGAAAAGCTAAGTAACTAGCGGTGGCAAAAGAGCAGAACAGCATTTATGGGAGGATGAAGGGAAGAATCAGCAGAGACAGTGATGTTTATAGATTTGCTGTAACTCTGTGGAAGTTGCTTGATTACTAATTGCTCACTCTGCAATTACCAGAGAGTCTTGTGAAAAATAAACACCAAGAAGTCATCTTCTTGCTAGAAATGAAGAAATAGTGCACTTTCTTCTTTTCATACAGTTGCAGGTGCTCTAGGGCAGTGAGGTAGTGTTGGCTGGCTATGTGGACAATGTATTCCTTCTCGTATCCCCACGCATGTACTTTTTTAACAGGCAAAAGTTTCAGTTGTGTGGATTTGCCTTGATGCTAAAACATTGGTAATAAATTCAGATTATAGAGAAACAGATGCAGCTCCTGGACTCGGGAGTTGCTAAGGCCCCTCTGTCCTGCAGGAATATTATTGCTGGAATGCAGTATTCTTGCTGCCACACAGTTGTCATCTGTCTTTTCCCTCTAATGTGGGAGCTGCTCTCTGTATGTCAAGATTTTGCCTATCACTTTATTAGTCCGGCATACATCCTGGAACTTCAAGAGTGATGCTTGCAAAAGAATATTTACCATGTAATTAGCGCTACTCCTCCTCCAGCTTCCTACCCCTTCCTTCCTCTGCAGTCTCCCTTGGCAGGAGATGCTGGCTCATATGGGAAAATCCAAGCACTTTGTCACCGGCGTTTCATGTTTAAACAGGCCCTGGCATAAAGGGAGGCAGGCATTGCCACAATGCAGCACCAAAACTGTCAGTCCCAGTATGCAGCAATAACAATTAACCCCTTAACCCTTCGCCTCTAACCTGCTGCTCTATGGAGTATTATTGCATCCTGCTCCCTGCAGATACTTCACTTTGTCCACTTAAAAAAGCTGAAAAAAATGCTAGGTGGTACGTTTCCAGCATAAATAATCTCACTCATTAGAACTATCTGATTTCCCACTACAAAACACAAAAATACTTTAATAACATCAAAAGATAGTGGCTGATTTCCATATAGAGAACATACAGCACAACAGAAAAAAAGTTTTGATCTCTAAGCACAAAATGATTTTGCTGGTAGACTACATTGCTTTATACTAACTGAATATAGGCTTATTGGTATTTAAATCAGCACATGTGGGAGAAACTGTTTTTGAGGCTTGACAATATAATCACTGAAGACTGAACCCAAAATCTGCAGAATTGTTTCCCCACCTTACTACTCATCTATAGAATGTCCTCTAAGGAATCAATGATGCTTTTCAGTTTATACATTGCACACATTACAGGGCTAAGAGATTAATTTTTTAAATAAAGCATGTACTAGCAAACCATATCTTCAATACATGTGTCCACAATATCTATATGTATTTCTTTTGTGCTTGCCTGTATTTAACAAAAAAATTATTGTATTTAATGTTTTTCCTGTGTCATTGCTTTAAGGGTAAACTCAAGTATTTGAGTATTGCTTAGAATTAGGCACAAAAACCTGACTAAGAATAATTTGCTTAAATTAAGCATTTATCTGGAGATAAATAGACTCAGTTCCAAGCTGTAGCCACAAAGGAAAAAAATACCAGCTAAATACTCTAGGCTCCAGTCCTGCAGGCATTTTTACGCAAGTGTAATTGCTTGCAAAGTGAAGGTTCGTTAGGCCTAAAAGTCATGGAGCCATTTACTTCATTAACTCTATAAACAACACTAGCCAAAGAGAAACTAAAGCTCATCTGTAAAATGATGCTACTTATCTAAAGTAAGAGAGCTAAATAAACAGCTTGTTGCATGGAATCTTTCAGATTACCAATCGGTAATGAGAAGAAAAAACATTTCAGAAGCTGACAGTCCCTGGATTCTTTTAGCTATGCAAAGCGGAGGCAGATTCACTGGTCTAATATTGGCTAGTATTGAAATTGGTATAAACTGTCTATGTAACTTCAGGTTAAATGGCTGTTCTATTGTATAAAGATATATTGAGGTGTGTGGTGGTTTGGAGGTTACCTGTCCCTCACACTTTGAAATAACCCAGGCTAGAACTCTGTCAGCTGTAAGTTAAGGAAATTAAGCTTTATATTTACAGCTTTTCACATTGTACAAGCAGATATTTACAATGTATAACAGATATTTACAGATATATATATAGTAAAAAGGCAATACAGAAACACCACACCCCTCCCAGAGATCAAAATCCCTAAAAGGCATTTCTAACCACCCCTACCACCTTCCCCCCTTCCCCAGTCTTATCTCACCGTCTGTTTTATGCAGCAGATAGGTGGAGGTAGATCGGCCAAGGGGATTAGCAGCAGTAAAGAAGTTAGTGGAATTATTCAGATTCAGCTACAAAAGGCAGGGAGAAAGAGCCATGCAAGAGCCACAGCCCAAAGCGATCTGAAACTGTCTGTCTGACTTATCTATGTTTGGGTTACAGCCCTTAAACATTTTTTTTTTTTCCTCTCAGTAAAGCTATGAGTGAAGTAGCATCATTTGTTTTCCTTTCTCAGCCTATAGTCTAATTTCTCATTCAAATCCTCCAATTATTTCAAACTAGCACAATAACGCAGGCTAGAACTCAGTTGGCTGGAAGTTAAGGAAATGAAGCTTTATATCTTTGTACAATATACAAACAGATATTGACAATATATAACAAATTTTTACAGATATACAGGGTGAAAAGGTAATACAGAAACACCACACCCCTCCTAGATATCAGAGTCCCTAAGAAGGGTTTTCAACCACCATACCACCTTTCCCCCACTTCCCAATCTTATTTCACCATCTGTCTCACCTGCCAGATAAGCAAAGGTAGATTGGCCAAGGTGTTAGCAGCAGGAAAGTAGTTAGTGAAGTTATTCAGATCCAGCTAAGAAGGCAGGGAGAGACATTCAACAACAAGAGTAGCTTAGACAGCTCTGTCTTACCTTTGTTTTGATGCTAACTTTATACCATTTCAGTAAACAAATAAGTGAAAGAGACAGTGGAATGTTTTCCTTTCTCAGCCTACAGTCTAATTTCTCATTCAAATCATCCAATTAGTTCAAATCAGGACAAGGAGATATCAAATCCAGATGGTCTCTGGTGGAAATCTTAAGTAATGTCCTGAGTTTGCTTTTTCTCAGTACATCAGTTATAGTTAAGTGTTTCTAATTTGCAGGAAAATGTTATTATATGTTGGGCTACTGGGTTTGAAATGTTTACTTCCATCAAATACTTGACATCACTTAAGTTTTTATAATGAGTGGCATGTGCTCTAGCATGAGTGGTGTGGATTTGGCCCCTCAATTTAAGAAATTTGTTGAGATGCTTGAATGAGTCCAGAGAGGGGCAACAAGACTGGTAAGGGAGCTGGAGTGCAGCCCTACAAAGAGAGGCTGAGAGCTGGGGTTGTTCAGCCTGGAGAAGAGGAGGCTCAGGGGAGACCTTGTTGCTCTCTAAAACTACCCAAAGGGAGGTCATAGTCAGGTGGGTGTTGGTCTCTCCTTCCAGTGACAGAAAAAAAGGACACAGTCTCAAGCTGCCCCAGGGCAGGTTTAGGCTGTATGTTAGGAAGAAGTTCTTCACAGAAAGAGTGACTGGCATTGGAATGGGCTGCCCAGGGTGTTGGAGTCACTGTCCCTGGAGGTGTTTAAAAGGAGACTGGATGATGCTCTTAGTGCCATGGTTACTTAATTAGAAGGTATCAGTTGATAAGTTGAACTTGATGATCTAGAAAGTCTTTTCCACCCTGGTTAATTCTGTGAATTCTGTAACTGTGAAAGACAAAGGATGTCTTGCCTACTACTGCATTAAGTTTCTGGCTTGCCATATAATTTTATTGCCAGAAGATATATTTTCAGGCTAATTTAGTTTAAACATTTTTTATATCTGTAAGGTAAAATGGAGGGATTATTTTTACTTTTAAAAGAATATTCATGGTCCTTTCTAATTTTTGTTTTAGGGTCACAATATTTTCAAGACTTTCTTTTACAAAAATATAAAATGAAACCCTATGTAAAGCTATTGGTTCTGGTGTTAGCTGTAAACATTTGACTTCTATTGACTAGCACAAATTTTTCCTGCCTATTTGAAAATGTTTCTAGCTAAAGGGAAGGCCACCCTCAAAAGTAGTGCCTTGAGCAATACAACACTTTCATATTTCTAGGGAGCAGTGGGTAAAAACTTCTGGAAATATTTGTGATTATTATACACATACCAAGAAAGACACTATCAACAATACTGCAACTTATTTTATCATGTAGCATTTTATATCATTGGGACCATATCCCTAACAATCACAAATTGGCATCATTCCAGTCACTGAAGAGAGTTATAGGAGCTGAGGTTTTGGCAGTATTTTTCAATTGTACATTGTATTATAAATGGCACATTATTCCAGTGCTGAAGTTTTATCATATCTGAGGAATCCCTTTGTACCTGAAGCAGATGGAACATTCTTCCTGATATGGAAATAAACAAGAGCCATGAAGCGCTTACCACAACCATTGTAAACAGTTACCTCAGGTTTATTTTCTTCCTAAGTCTGCTGGTTGCTAGAAGAAACGACGCATTATGAACAGACAGTGTGTCGCCATTCTACTGAGTACGTGAGTAATAAGGATGCCTATTTTTAACAACAAAACAATGTCCTATATTTAGAACTAAACAAGCAAAGGTATACATATTTTACTCATATTAAAGTGCTGAAGAAGGTCTTAAGAGGATCACAGAACTCAGCTTTTGGGTTTTTGACCATAGTCATTTTGGCAATTTAGGTTCAAGAAAGTGTCACCAAATTAAAAAAACCTGTGTGTGTCAACTAATTCCCCTTATTCGTTCTATTGCTAGCTAATTATAAGCATTTAAGTATGACCATAAGAGAAAAATCAAATAAGATTAATATAACTAATTTGAATGTGACTTTTAGAAGTCCTGCCTGACAGTTCCCCAGGTTTTAATAATGTTGATTTTATGGTTTAGATATTTAGTCACTAAAAGTGGCTTTTTAAATTCTCCCCACCCCAGCAACTTTTGTTCTGCATCTTGGTCAAAAAAAAAA